>VUYV01000027.1:6790749-6910947 GCA_008711295.1 Anarhynchus alexandrinus
AAGGAACTCTATTCGATATTTGGGCATTTATATGCTCTCATCTTGACAGAGGTCACCAGGAATCCTTTCATTGGTACCAGAGAGCCCACATCAGTATGGACTGTCACTGTCCTCCATCAAACCATAAGCCCAGCCTAACCAGGAACAGGCCTGGCAAAACATCCCAGGAACAACCACTCGCATAGCAAACTACCAAGTCCTGTGCTGCAGGGCTGTTTCTGCCTGATCCCTAGAGTCTGTGTATTTACTGTAAGACAGAGCTAGGTAAGTCTAGAACTATGCCTGCAGCTAAAGCTTCTGCTGTTTACGTGATGATCTCTGCAAGCACCCAACTTGGCAATCAGCTGCACCTCTCTCTGACAGGCAGGGGACTGAGACTCCTGTAACAATTTCTCACTAATGAGGTATCAGTGAGCAGTTCCATCTTCCTTCTTGCTTCTCCTATGAGAGCATTGAGAAAGGAAGCATGTCTCCTCTAGACAAAACACCTCTATGCACCTGAAGCTGCTAACCCCATGTTCAGGAGGCAATACACCTCTGTGACCCTTTTTTCCCTTGTAAACATTTCCATTTTCTTTCTGTCTTATGCCGAAGACCCTCTCCCATCTGGTGCTCACCAGCAAAGAAAGATATCCGTGAATGTCTCTGCTGTCGTGAAGAGCGCGAATATGATCCAGTACATCATCCATTTGACCTAGTAAACAAAAACAGTAGTTGGTTTGTTTTTCCCCAAGAGCCTTGAACTATCTCTCACAGGCACAAGTACACAGAATAACTCACACAGAAAAAAAGCTTCTTCCCCCCACCCCCCGCACTATGTATTTAGCAATTACTACGGACTTGAAGATGCCAGAGGTCCCCCCACCTCAGCACATAACACACGTCAGATTTCCACATAAGCCCTTGGGAAGGAAGACTGTGACCTTTAGGACAGGTGTCATGAAAAGAAGAACAGCCTGACTCTGTACCTACAGATGAAGTTCAACTGGCCAGCAGAGAACTGCTGCCCTCCCCAGGAAATTAAAAATCTCACTTGGCTCATCTTAATAGCAAAGGTTTATACTAGAGTGTTGCCCAAACTGCAATTAAGACAAAATGTAATTACTTATATAATATCTACAGGCAGGGGAAACCAGTCAGGATGAGATAAAGAGGTTACTTCATAATTTATCAGCAGTCCTGGCTAACTGGGAAGGTGCCAATGGACTGGAAACTAGCAGATGTGACGGCCATCTACAAGAAGGTCCAGAAGGAGGATCTGGGGAACTACAGACCTGTCAGTCTGACCTTGGTGCCAGGGAAGCTTATGGAGCAGATTACCTCAAGTGCCATTACATACTATTTACAGGACAACCAGACGGTCAGGCCCAGTCAACACAGGTTCATGAAAGGCAGGTCCTGCTTAACGAACCTGATCTCCTTCTATGACAAGGTGACCCACTTGGTGGATGAGGGAAAGGCTATGGATGTCATTTACCTAGACTTCAGTAAAGCCTTCGATACTGTTCCCCACAGCATTCTTATGAAAAAAATGGCTACTCAAGGCTTGGACAGGCATACACTTGGACAGGCTGGATCAAACACTGGCTGGATGGCCGGGCCCAGAGAGTGGTAGTGAATGGAGTTAAATCCAGTTGGCAGCCGGTCACAAGTGGTGTTCCCCAGGGCTCAGTGTTGGGGCCACTCCTGTTTAATATCTTTATTAATGATCTTGATGAGAAGATTGAGAGCACCCTCAGTAAGTTTGCAGACGACATCAAGTTAAGTGGGAGTGTTGATCTGCTTGAGGGTAGGACGGCTCTTCAGAGGGACCTAGATAGGTTGGATTAATGGGCTGAGGCCAATAGTATGAGGTTCAACAAGGCTGAGTGCCAAGTCCTGCACTTGGGCCACAACAACCCCATGCAACGCTACAGGCTTGGAGAGGAGTGGCTGGTAAGCTGCCCAGCAGAAAAGGACCTGGGGGTGTTGATTGACAGCTCGCTAAACATGAGCCAGCAGTGTGCCCAGGTGGCCAAGAAGGCCAACAGCATCCTGGCCTGCATCAGGAATAGTGTAGCGAGCAGGACTAGAGAAGTGATTATCCCACTGTACTCGGCCCTGCTGTGGCCACGCCCTGAATACTGTGTTCAATTTTGGGCGCCACAGTATAAGAAGGACATTGAGGTGCTGGAGAGGGTCCAGAGAAAGGCAACGAAGCTGGTGAAGGGTCTTGAGAATAAGTCTTATGAGGAGTGGCTGAGGGACTTGGGGTTGCTGACTGGAACAGGCTGCCCAGGGAAGTGGTTGAATCGCCATCCTTGGATGTATTTAAAAGCCATCTAGATATGGTGCTCAGGGACATGGTTTAGAAGTCGGTCTGGTAGAGTTAGATAACGGTTGGACTTAATGATCTTAAAGGTCTTTTCCAGCCATAACAATTCTATGATTCTATACTGCCCATCCCATGATGCAGGGCTCAGGAGCACAATCTTATTGAATTAGCAGTGCCTTCTCACATCCACACCCTGAGCCCATTGCAGCGACACGGGCAAGTGCATCAACTTAAATCCCCTACCTGGGGCTTAGGTGAGAGCATTTTACCTCACACTGGTAGTGAAAGCATGTGCTGTGCTGTCATGGTGTCCAACTATGGTAACTCCACTGTGGGGTGAATCGATTGGTGGGCAATTTATGGACGGTCTCTTTTGCGGAGATAGTGACAGACACAGAAAGAGTCTTTGGGGACCATGACTTGGTCAGGAAAACTGTAGTATCTCGAGTAATTCAGGAACCTGTGGATTTTTGTTACTGAGCACTAAATGGCATTTAAAAGCACAGCTAAACTACTCTGATGTATGCAGTATTGGTTCTTCTTGGGCTGGAAAGAAACAATGTATTTGTCATATGCCATCAGCACTTCCAGTGATTTTTATGAAATGATGTGGTGCCCCTCTTCTGTGGCACTGTTGCCACAGAGATGATGTAAGAAATAATTTCCAAGTATTGGAGATGAGAGCAAACCTTTTTATTCTCCCTCAATATTTTTTTTTCCATTGTAAAACTGTAAAACTTAAAGTTCAAAACTTACAGTTCAAAGCTTACAGCTTTAAGAATCTGTCTCTCCACAGGAAAAGAGATGGTAAGACACAAATCGTTAATTTAACTGAAAATTGTTGTCTAATAAGCTATATTTAGAAACGGAGATCCTTAAGCAGCTTTGCTGGAATGTTAGAAAGCTTAAGGAAGTAAAAACCATGAAAATCCATGAATTAGAGAAATGGACCCTGTTACCTAAGGCTGGGATAATTGCAACAGAATAAAGGAAGGCTGGAAATAAGGCAGTACAAGAGGGATACCTACACCAGGTGCTCCTCTGGGGAAGGGAGGATGGAGGCAGCAATAAATCTGGATCTCACCAGTTCTGAAATGGCTTTCCTCCATCTTTTCCCCAATGCAGTGGGGACAGTACCTGTATTCTCTCCCCATCTCCCTGCAGGTACTGAAATTATTCCCTGAGCACCTGTCATTCAGCTATATAACTGCTCTGCTGGGATTTACATGTATATTTATATTTAGTGTTACAGCTGTAGAATGGCACTGCCAAATGCCTGACAGCATTGTCTTCCCAGGGCAGCTTCTGCCAGACTTTTTACGTAACTGCGACTCCCTCAAAACCTCACTTCCAGCACAGTTCTGTCAGTTAGACATTACTGCCAGCAAAACTTTTAAACACAAATCAAGACCTGGTGCAGACGGGCCTGAATCAGCCTAAAACACCATTTATCAAAATGACTATTACCAAGCAAAATAAAAATAAACTACAGTGATATAAGTTTTGACTAGTACACAAAGAGTTTGTACTCTGTCGGTATAAATTATTACAGTGCAGACCAGGTCTTAGATTAGCTGTTCCTGCATTTGGGTCATGTCCTCATGTCTCTGACGGAAGTTCCTCTTTGGAAATTGAATTTCCAACAGGAATTCGACCCTTCAACAAAATAGTTTCCAAAAAGGTACTATGAAAATATTAAGTATCAGTGGCACACAGTGCTTGGGGATGCTAATGCACATCTTCAGCATTTCCAAATAAAGCGTGTACAAACCTTGAGAAGCACAGCTGTGCAAGGGCTGCAGGGACATTTTGCCTTAAGTATCTGATGTGTTCTGTAACACTTACGATTCCCAAAATACCCAAAAACATTATCTGAAGGAAGGGACTAACAGAAAGGAAAAATCTCAGCAACACAATGAGTCCCAGTTTGAACTTTCACTAAGGACTTAATGGGATAGCCATCTATGCTGTTACCCAGAGGAGAAAATGGGCTTGTTATCCCTGGGATCTTGAGAGGATTGAAGAGTCAAGACCTGGAGGCTGAGCCCGGTTCAGCGAAGTTAATAGAGGTCAGGTTGTGAAGGGCACTACAAATCTTACAGGACCCCAACAGCATCCAAGTGGTTTTGATTCTCCCACATTTCACTTCCTTGACGGTCCCATGTGCCTTTAGAAACTGGGGTCCGGGGAAGATTTTTCAGCAAAAGGACAAGACAGCACACCCAATTGCCAGACCTGCCTGTAAATAGGTCATTCCACAAGGAAGGATGTTTCTATGTGAGGATTCAGTCATATTTGCTTCGAGTTGCCTCCTCTGATCCTTGTTTTGAATGAGCAGCTAAAGCTTCAAGGCTTTTTGAAAAGGCTTTGATTTATGCTGCTCTTCAGAAACAAAGGAAAACACGCAAAGCTCTGGATGCCAAACACCTTTTAAGTCAGCCTTATATAGCTCGCACCACCAGAGAAATAGCATACATTTGTCAAAGAGCACATCAACTCTGCAGAGGAGCCAGAAGCACAAACCCCAGTCTCCTTATTTGAGACTTGTGCCTAGCAATCAGCTAGTCCACCTTCAGGCCAGTCTTCCCCTTGCACTGGTTTATAAGCTTTCCCAGAATACAGGCAACACCTTTACAATGTGGTGAGGAGCAATCTTAGAAAACAAATCCTGCAGCACAGCCACAAACCTCATTACTCACATATTCTTTGATGTCCTTTGATTTCACGGCTTTGTAAGAATAATATGCGGGATAAAGAGTGCCAAATATAAGCCTGGAAAAAAACAAACAACAAATAGATTAAATTGATTTCCTGTCACAGAGAAAGATATATTTTTTTCCTGTCTGTTAAATGTGTTTCTTGCACTAGTAAAAAGCGTTAGGATGTGATTTAAGCTTGAGTGCACTAAGTACAGTACAGGAGTACTGTACAACTGTACAGTAGAACAGCTGTACTGCAACTGTACAGTTGCATCACTGAATTCAGAGAAACTATTGCCAATGACATGAATGAAGAGCAGGGATTCGGGTTGACTTTCCTTTTGCAATGGTTTCCACAGCTGTGCCTTATGAATTACACACAAAACAAAAGAAACAAACCAAACCAAAACAAAAAAGGCCACCACACTTTTAAAAAGAAAATGAAAATCTGATTTCAAAATAATCTGTTGTGACACCAGGAATATAGGAGTCTTGCTTTCAGAGGCAGGACAAAATAAGAATCATTTGTCTAAAATCCCTTCCACCTCTACTCATTACTCTGAAAAGCTGGGAGTTCTACTGACACAAGGTTTTGAATGCTGGGCCTTATCCTACATTAAACCTGCTACAGGGAAGAGCCCTGCACTGTTTGGTAAAGTCAATTTGGACTCGTCAAAGAAGGAGAAATTTGCCCACCAAGATACACCAACAGGATCAGACCTAAAAATCCCAGTTCTACTGTTCTTTCAGACAGTTTCCTTTAATTTTCAAATCTGGAAAGGATGCTGTCAGCTTCAAGATTTCATGTAAGAAAGAAATAAGGATCCGTAAGTTAAAAATAGCACTACTGAGAAAAAACATTGAGATTTTTTTATACTAACTCTTCTCTGCATCACTGCCTAGCTGCTTATTCACTTTGATTATTCTGGACATAAGCATAGGCTTGTCAAAACCACTTTGCCCTGCCCAGGTTTCAGTGAGTTTTATTCAATGCAGTAGGATGATGCTGCAAAGTCTGAATTTAATAGATTGCAGGGGAATGTTTACTGGCTTGCAACTACCCCTCTTTCCACTAGAGCTTTTGCTTTAAATTCATACAGCTGTTTTCACTGCTCTTGGGAATGGAAATGATCAATGTTTCAATCCCTAATTGTGGAGCCACATGGACCCACAGTCGTCTTTTCCATCCTGCCAGTAGCGTTTGTGTGCCATGGGACTCATAATTACAGTTGAGTCCATTACATGCATAAGACATTAAAAATTAACATTCTGGGATATGGTGTACCATCGTACTTCCTGTAGCTCAAGAAGGTATTTGTGAAAGAATGGGGTGAGCCAGCACACATCTTGATTTCCAAAGCAGTGACCGAAGACAATTTGCCTGCTATTCATCATGCTTACTGTAGCATAGCTTAGCAAAACCTGAAGCACAAAGCAGACCTCAGAAAAGCAGCTACTGAGTGAGGAGATTCAGTATTTTGCAGAGGCTTCACACGGGCTTCAAAAAGCTTTGCTGGAAACAGTCAGCTCTGAACCTGTTTCACCCACAGGGGCTGTGCTATATGCAAGGATTAGATACAAATGCTCAGAAAGACTCTGGGAAACCAAATACATTTTTGTCCCTTGCAGTATCTTAACAAACAGCAACACCAGTTAAGGCAAAAAACAACACACAAACAATAGCTTGATCCTGTTCTCACTGAAGCTAATAACAAATATTCCCTCTGAGTTCAATGGTAGCAGGACCTAATCCAAAGAAGGTAGAGCTCACAAAAGGAAGAAAGCTCCACAATATTCAGAAACTAACAGCTAAGCACATGAATAATATTTTTGGCTCTACTTATAAAAAGTACCGCATTTCTGTCCTTCCTTCTCAGCCCAGGCCAGCTGCCATCTCACGCTTTTATTTCCTGCAAATAATCACTGAATGATTGATATTCATTTCCTCAGTTTGTACTGGTAACAGAAAGTAACTGGATCCTGAAGAAGCAAACAGTTTACATGATCACTAGAAAAGAATTAGTTGCAGACAATAAACACTTGGGAAAAAAAATCCTATGAGGGAAGGAAACTGTGCAATAATTTTGCATATGCAGAGCAAGGGACAGTTAATAAGGTGATGTGCTCTCCCTAAATTGGAGATTGAGAGTTTCACTGATTTGCCTGGTAGTGTGTTGTGTGCATATATGGACATTTATTACTGCTATGGTTTACCAGACTGAAAATTCTTTTAAGGAATGTTGGATCCAAGTCTTGTCACTGCTGTAGCTTACTATGTGGCTTGGAGTCACTTAACCTCTAGATACACCCTACAAAAGACGTTTAGGCATTTCTGTAAAGCATATTCAGGATTTTGGAGACAAGTACCTGCACGTGGGCATATTCCAAAATTTTTTCTTGAGGTTACTGTCTTCACGGGGCTTGGATCAGGCTTGAGTACAATTGATTTAATTCAAACACACACGTCAATCCTCTATCACTTCCCTCAGTTCCTCTCCCCTGCTGAAGACAATACTTCTCTCTTCCCCCTCATCCAAGCTTCCTGTGTATTTAAAATTATTGTTGATTCATGCTTTCCTTTGTCCCCATGCTCAGACTGTTGCCAAATCACTCCTTCTGCACACTATACACAAAACCAAGGCTGATTTTTCGTCCCTCTGTCCAAGCCACTAAGCCATTTCTTGTCTAAGCCTTCATTCCAGCCTCCCTTGTGTGCTTTACTGCTCTCTACCCCACCTGGACGCACCAATGTTTAAACCTCTTCCCCCTGCCTCTTACACACACGTGCACACAGAGGTGACCCTTGCCTACCAAGCTGAAGTAATATTTCTATCCTTGACTTCCAGGGCCTGAAAAATGTTGTTGCTCCTACCTACTATTGGTTTGGTCCTTTATCACACCCCACCTCAGTCCCTTATCTCCTTTAATGACTGTAGTGCCACGAGCTTCTTACTCTGATATTCCTTGTATGTCTTCTCCCACACCCTGGAGCTCCCGTGCTCCTTGCTCCTCCATTGCATATCAGCCCATCACCTCTAAAACAAGCTGCTCCCTGACNTCGCACCACCAGAGAAATAGCATACATCACCTCTAAAACAAGCTGCTCCCTGACAGCCCACAGTTTGAGGGGCTGCAGCCCAAACCACACCAATTCCAACCATGACATTCCCCAGTTCCCCCTCATTTTTCTAATCTTCTTCTGCACCACTCCAGTTCTACCTGACGTTCTCTGAACCACACCACAAGACCTTCAGCTTTCCTCCACACATCCTCAAACTTGCAGCACAGACCCTCAGTTCCCTCCTGCAACTGCCAGCTGAACTGGAAACCACATGTGCTATGATTCCTTCTGTAGTATATGCATTGACTCTGACTGGTGCCTGCCAGTTGGCAAGCCAAAACAACAACCTACCTATGGAGTTAACACTGCAGCTTTTACCTCCTGGCAGGCACTGCTATGAGACAATCTCCTACCCAGCAGCTAATTCTTATGAATAATGTAGAAACATAATATTTGAGACCTCTCTGACCCATCTATTTTGGCCACAATCACTTTGCGGATCCAAAAGTTAGAAGCAGTGGAAAAACAGACTGCTTAAGCCTCATTTCCTTAGGAAACCAGGCTACAAATACAGAGTCAACCCACTCCCCACCCATTTCCATCTTTCAAAGCTCCTTTGAATGAGCTATGTACCCTGGAAAGCCTTGGCTCTTTTACCCTCTGTGCAAAAGCAGAAGCAGACATCCTGATCAGCAAACCAGGGACTCCCAGAGCTTGATGTAGTAATTGCTATGTTTAAAGCTACAGAGATGTGTTCTTACAGTCTGGGCTAAAACAAAAACATACCCTCAGGGTTATAGGGAAAGGCAAGGAAGTAGTGACATTCATCAGTGAGTTGGGAAAAGCTCACTTGCAGTACTAAACAAATAATCACAATAGTCTAACAATTCTTACACTGCTCCGTGCTGGAGGTCTACATCAATTACAATTGCCTTGAAAAAGGCAGCTGTAAAGAAATCACTGAAGAGTTAACTAATTATGCAACAGGAGGCAAAAATCTAAGTAAAAGGTTAGTCTCCCTAAAGAATAGGATAAGGATTAATGCTGAAAATCTTATAATCCTATTAGGTGCATCAGAAGCAGCAATCCCCAATCTGGACCGCTACGTGCATTTCCGGTCATTCTTTGTCAAAAGGGACACAGCAGAGGCAGAAGGGGAAAGGAGAAGGGCAACAAAAGTGTGTGGAAGAGCACTGGGAAACATCCATAGGAGCAACTGTAAATGCTGTGATTGTTTCTTTTGCAGCAAATACAAATAACTGAGGTTATTTGCTTCTACTCCTTATGCAGTATAAGGGGATGTTCGAGAGAACAAAGTCAAAAAGGAGGGGAGAAACCCTCTCTATCACCAGGAGTTAATCTATGGAACTGAATAACTATGTTTATTTACATAATTACATTACATAGGACTTGAGGTTTGGGTTTGGTTTTCATTATTCAAGTTTACCACTAAATGAGACAGGAAAGCACGAAGCTTCCTATATTGTGGGGCTTCCTGATTATCAGGGGAATATTAAAGCAACCAAACTGTTGGCTCCTCTTTAGCAATATCTGTCATATTGCAGGGGAGCAGCTGCACCATCACCTAACCTCCTCCTGCCTCCACTTACCAGTACAGCCACAGCCAGCCCTAGCTACTATATCCTTTTATTCCTTCTCCAGATCTGCTAGCACAGTGATCTGACCACCACAGAACACAGGCTAACCCAGACTTGACAATATTCCTAATAGCATCCAGGTTTTAGCCTGGAGATCAACATCAGAGCTGGTACCAGGACCCGGGAGGGCCGGACATGACATCTTGAGTTCTGATGATTTGGTGATGCTATTTTCCTCAGGAGGGGCCTGATCTTACAGCCATTTACCTGTAAAATTAACTCTCCCATTTCGTACAGCATCCATGGAAACAAATGGAAAGACTCTCAGTGATTCTCAGGAGTACTGGCCAGGACTCAGGTTACCTCCAGAAATGCCTGCACATCCATTCTCTTGGGTATTTTTAACCACACAGGTATTTTCTGGATGGTAACCAACTGTTACAAATATACCAGTATGGTGCCATCCACATCCCAAGCCACCCAAGTTTTGCTCATCTCGTTACCATGCTACAAGCAGCATTTGAGCTGCCCAAACATTGAGAACATTGTACTACTACAACAGAAATAGAACAGCCCTTATTTTGCCCAGAAATAGCTAATGTTTCCATATCATCGGCACACAGCAGCCAAGATGGCAAACTTCTGCTTAAACACAGGGATGGACACATTTAGGAGTCACTGAAATATTTCCCATTTCCTCAACATGTTCACTGGCTAGTGCGTGCTTCTTACGCACAGAGCAGCAGCTGAGCTGTCACCATGCCAGCATTCCTCACTGAAACCACCAAGAAGGGTGCCAATAGGTTTGCATTCCTTATTATCAGCCCGAATTAACGTTCACACAATGCCACAGATTAAAAATAAATGGCACTATCTTTGCACCAAAGGCTCCCAGTTTAAATCCAACAGCTGGGGATGTGAAAATAAGCAGCACACAGGTCAGGGAAAGGGTTAATGCAAGTCCCTTGACAGGCCAAATGCCTGATATCCAAGAAGGCACTGGGGTGGAGGAAGCACCTGCTGCAGAGGAGGAGGCTCTGAGCTGGTATTCCCTGGGAGATGGCTCCTGCAGATTCTTTATGGTGGTTATGCAGCAGAACAGGTCCTGCACAGTGGCTCCAGGGCAGATGGGAACTTGCCTGTTCACCCTCAGGGTAACAGCTGATGCCATGCCCACCCTGGGCCCAGGAGATGTGGATACCTGGCCATGCCAGCCTGAGACCCCAATACGCTCCAAGAATACCAAAGGCGCACAGTGCCTCACTGACAAAAAAATCCCCCAAGGAAAGTGCTGGACCCTGACACCCCTGAGACAGATCAGGCTCACTTCAAACTACATTTGCAACTGGAATCAAACATCCACGCAGGGTTGGTTCAGTGCTGCTGAGGACAGCTGCACCTGTGTCACTCAGCCAGTCGTACACCGCCTCCACGGGTATTAACAAGGTGCAAAGCTCCACTTGAACAGTCACCCAGCACATCCCTCTGCTTTAGGAAACATTCCTTCCCACCTGCTCGGTGGGCGACCTGCTTAGCTCTTTTGGGCTGCTGAGACCTTGTCCTCGTGAGCAGTTCTGAAGCCCCATGCACACCCACAGCGCCAAGGAAACAGAGGGCAGTCCCAGGAGAACTGTGTCTAACACAAAGACGTTCCGCTTTCCATCCAGATCCACCTCTGACTTCTTAGCCAGGCTACTACAGAAGCAAATTGGAAACTTCATCTTGGTTAATGCAACCTAACGGCTGGTGAAACCTAATCGCTTCTCTTGGTGTAACTGCAGGGTAAAGGGACACCCAACTGTCCTTCCAGCAGAAATAGAAGGAGCAAGGGCTGTCCTTAATGCTTCTAATTTAAGCAGTCTTGATCCTCCCAAAGCAGCACATACTCCTCTCCGGTTGACACTACTTTTTTTTTTCTTCTCAGCCAGGGCACTCCTCACACAGGAGCTGGAAGATGGCCAGGCACAAACAGGTGAAGAGATGTGATGAGGAGGATGGGTGGAGGAAGTGGCCATGGCCATCCTGGAGCTATCACACAAGTCTTATATTTACTGACATTGAGATCCTACATCCACACTTGCCTAAAGGAGGTAAACATGATTTCCCCACTTCTGGTTACAGGCAGAAGATAGAAATGCTCAAATAACAATGCTACTGATGGAGAGACCTTGTAAAATACTGGGATCATTAAGATAACACACCTGATGACTACTAAAACCTGATGTTCCTACTAAAACTACCAGCAGTGATGGGTCTCACAGGGATGATATTTACACTGACACCCTTGAGCGTCATTTAAAGCCCAACTGAGATTAAGCAGGTACTTCATCCTTCCCAGGGTTATTATTCCAGGCTTTCTTCAAACTCAGGCAGAATTGCATCAGTTTACACACAAGCTAATGCTTTGAAGTTTTCTTTACAGTCCTTCAGAACAGAAAAGGCCTGTGTAGCAGCTATAAAAATATCCCATGGCTCTGCAGCTATTTTAGGAAACAAATATATTGCAGGTAGACGGCTTGCTAAGCTGGTCTGTTCTACTTCACGCTGCTTTCAGTGGAGCTGCCTGGACCAGTGGAGATGGGCTGCTGACAAGCAAGGGGAATTTGTTTGCCCCCAAGGCAATGCTTTAAAGGAAGGGTCTGCATGGAGAGTCTGCAGGGCTGGTGTGGGGCCCCGACCTATGGGTGAGAAGCTGTGGGTTGATAGGAACCGAGCCTGGCACACACCACGAGGCTCTGAGCAGCTGCCTGCAAGAGATAGTGTTTCGTGGGCCTCATCAGAGGCATTTGTCTTGTCCCTGCTCCTCCCCTCTCCCAGCTTCGGTTCAGCAAGACTGCAGGAGAAAGCAGTCCACAGCACTGAGCTTTCTCCCAGCACTGGCACAGCCCACCGCTTCGTTCCAACCCTTTCGGGGGAGAAGAAATAATTCATCTAAGTGTGATACTGAGGGAAATAAAATCTGTGCCTTTTAGAAAAGAAAATATTGTCTGCTATGTGACCGGGTCAGATCTTCACCAGCAGCTTCACTGCTCCAAAAAGGCAGGGCTTAGCATCTGTATGCCCCTGATGTTTTCCCTATCCAGTACTGGCTGTATAGTTCCCGCTTTGAGAGCCCTGTCTTTTTCCAAGCCAAATAAATGGCAATTTGAAAACTAAATGGTATGTTTTAAGTGGGAAGGGCTGCTTTTCCTGACTCTGGAGAGGGGGATGTTTATGTGGAAAAAGGCTTTTTAGAAGCACTGACATTATATTCCAGAGATGACAGATGGTTTAAAATCTGTATTGTGAATTAGCCTACAGATTTATGGTAGGCTCATGATACAAAAAGGAACAGAAAGAGACATATAACCTAACCAAACTAATTTCTGGGCTAAAAAAGGTATAACATATGGATTGCATATCAACAAAGCAGCTCTGCATTATTTTCAAACAAAACCACAGAGATCAGGCTGTAAGTATTCTTTTGGAGTTATTTTAACTGATGATACATGAATCAACCTTTAGGAAGCATAAACACATACAGAAATCCCAATTTAGAGCATAATCCTATACTCTGTATCCTAAAACTCAGTTCAGGTCACAGAAGTCTTTCACCATCAAACATCCACTGGCTGAGGAGGTGGTGAGAAACACAAAAGTTCCTGTTTGTCTATTCCTCCCTGAAAGACAGCTTTAAACTTCTAGGGTTGTACTCACGGGACAGAAAACAGTAATAAAAAAATTTAAATGAAACTATAACTTGTCCAAATCAATTGCAACATGATCTCCTTCAAGTAACACTACTTCGGCTTTCTAGGAACAGAATATTACTAGAAGGGCTTAACCAAGTGCAAGGAATATTTTAGCTCACCAACGTGATTTAAAAATCAAATCAAAAGACCTCTTTGGCCCAATATTCAGCTAAAGCCATGGAAAAATGTTGACTTCCCATGGGTTACCAATGGTTCAATTCACAGCCACAAATCGAGCAGTCCCAAGGCTGCTCTGAGTAGCACAGAGTCTCAGAGATCTCAGCAAGCTCTTGGAGGAGGACAGGAAACCCTGGTTAGATCTCTACACTAGCCAAGGAGAGCAGTTTGGAATAGGAACAGGTATCAGGTATGATCACGGGCAGCTTGGCGCAAAGCAACCTGAGGAGGAAATCTTTCTACTGTCAGGACATTTCTATAAATATGCTAGTAAATTAACAATAAACAGCATAACTCCTTCTATCAGTAATTGACCTTAACTTCTTATATCTCTGAGGACTCTAGAACATTAACCAGAAAAAGTGGAAGACCAAACATTTGGAGGTACCAGCCACATTGAAACCACGTGGGGCCCAACTCAGTTTTAAGCTCTGTGTTCCAGAGCTGGTATCTAACTCCTAGTTAAGTAAAAAAACAAACTAACAAACCCCCCACACCCACCTTTAAAACATCTTTTCTTATTTTGATAACACATTTCAAAGGATTTCAAAGCACAGTATAAATATTAGCGACTTGAGAATCAAAGCTGATTTGACTTCCATTTTTTTCCGATTATTTCTATTTCATTAGTAGTTTATTTATGTCTATTTTAGATGATAAGGACAGTGAGACCCACTTGAAATTATACAGGAAGCTCACGTCAGAGGCATGAAGAGTACCCAGTTTTCAACTCCAGTTTTAAAGCAAGAGTGCAGTAAAACTAAGGCAAGATGATTCTACAGGTAATTTCAGAATATTCAGACCATCTTAATGCTTTCGTTAGTACGGGTATCAGAATGCCACATGCTATATATAACAGCTGTGACATTGCAGGGAGTTCACGGGCCATGCAAACCACATTTCTCTTTATGGCCCACAGACACAGATTGGTATTTCTTCTGGGTACTATAACAACATTTTAGGGAGGAGCTGGGCATCTGCTTTTTTAACAGGACTGCATATTTTTTGAAAAAAAGGAAAAAAAGGAAAACGAGACACTGTCATACAGCTTGAAAAAGACAGACTTCTAGTATTTCCTCATATGCATTTGACAAGGATTTCTAGTGTGAATTTAATAGAGTTCTTTCCTCCAGGGTCTTTTCTCATTTCATTCATCCTTTTTAATCCCTCCATTTTATGCAGCTAATAACAGCATCTTAATGAAATGCATGGTACAACTGAGATAAACAAGGAGAGATCTCCAGCTGCAGCTAAACTGATATAGACCAGCCTCCAGTCTAACCTAGACATACAGGGGAGGAAATCAGAATGAAGCAAGCCTCTGTACTGAAGCCACGGATCACTAATGAATAATCAGATCTCCTGGCTACACCTCCAAATTCAGCTTCAACTACCAGTAAAATTATTTGTCTCTAATTAAAATAAATTAGAAGAAAAACTATCACTTAGTGGATAATCCCAAGTCATAGTGTTAGGATAAGTGATAAAAAACAGTAAGTAGGGGAGCCTATATAATATCCCGAAGTTCTCCTGTAGAATATAGGCAACAGCCAACGTTTTGGCTTTTGTGCCAAGGAGTCTCATCACTAGGGCTCATTGGAGAGTAAGAGAACTTCCTCCAGGGTAGACTCCAGAGGAACCACACTCACCCAGCACCAATCCCCTGCCAGATGTAAATCTTCAGCCCATTTTCTCCCATTTCAACAAACAGCAGCTTAGATATTAAAAAAGCCCATCAACACTAAACCAAACCATTGTAAACACATTTCTTCCCCACGCTCTCCCATCTGACAAGAGAAAGAGCAAAACCCACGTGACAGATATAATTTAGTGCACTACTGGAAACTGTTTGAGTGAGAGGATGGTGAATGTAATATAAGAAATAGATGTGTGTCCTCTAGACTAAAAATCACAGAGTAATTTAGGTAGGAAGAGAACTCTACAAGTCTTTAATCCAAAACAGGACCAACTTCAAGCTTACATCAGGATGCTCCAAACCCTCTCCAGTCAAGTTTTCAGTATTTCCACCTCCAGACCCCTGTTCCAGTGTTTGCTTACTCTTGCTTTGAATGATTTTTTCTTTATACCTAAAGAGAATTTCCTTTGCTGCAACTTGTGTTCATTGCCTCTCACCTTCTCACTGTGTGCCTCCACAAAAAGCTTAGCTCTATCTTCTCTGTAACAACCCATTTTTGAAGACAGCTATTAGATCTCCCCTTCAGCATCTCTTGTTCAGGCTGAACAAACTTAGCCTGCTCACCTCTCCTGGTGTACCATGTGCTCCAGCCCCCTTCCACTGGACACACCGCACTTTGCCAGTGCCCTCTTTATACTAGGGAGACCCAAATGGGACACACTACTCCAGCCAGACACTGTCTCACACTTGCCACATAGAGGGGAACAATCACTTTCCTCAATGTGCTGACTAACCGTCTTACTAAACCAAACCGTATTGAGATCTGGAGAACAACAGTGTTGCACCCTTCCCATCAGGGACGGCCAGGGACTCACTCCCTGAATGATGAGGGGACTTTTCATTGCTGCTTGGAGAACCTTCTTGCTCAGCCACACCACATCCTTTCCTTTGAAAGTGGTACGCTCCCTAAGGAGCTAAGCTGGGGTCATGGAATGACAATTAATAAATATCACGCTACAGCAGGACTCTGAAAATGCTCCTTTTACCCTGCTCTAAATAAGCTGTTGCAATAGTACAAACCTCACTTAGCTACCTGTAAAACAAAACTTGACTGCCAAGAGAAGTATGTGAAGAACAGTACCGCATCGTCTTAACTCTGGGACTTAACATGGACCGGGTTGCCATTAGCAAAGAGCTTTAAAAAATGGGTGAGGGAGATGGAATGAATATTTACAAACACTTATTGCTTTGATTCCCTTGTTTAGCCATGTTTGGTGAGCTAGAGAAACAGCTAAATTTCCCTTATCTCTACAGCCACATATCACAGTGTAAGCCTTTGCGTCATTAACTGTGCAGCATCACTGCGAAATGTAATGGTTTTATGGTAATGCTGTTGCATGATCTATTCTTACATAAAGCCACTAGTAGGGAGGTCATTATCAGCTTATTTGCTTCTATGCCAAACACCATAGCCTGTGGCACGTATATGGAGATAACATGACACTTCTTTTGCCGGAGCTGGAAACCTCACAGAGAAAGTAAATTACCCATACACAAGGCTAATAGTCATGCTATGATCATTTTTAAAAGGATCAGAGGCTGCAAAGTCCAGTAAAGCCTTGATTGAGCTAAAACTTGTTTAAAGAGCTTCCTTAAATGACAATCTCCACCTCAGTGCCTAAATTCATCCTTTAGAAGTTGAAGAATTGTATTTTCAGGTTAAATGAAGAAATATTAAATGAAACTGATTCTAAGAAGAGTTATACTCTGCACTTTCAAAAGGTTCACCTATGTTAGTAACAGGACAAATACACACCCCAGGATTCAGGAAGCTTTAATTTCTCTGACTGACTAATACTAAGAGTCTTTTCAGGTCTATAACTGCGTGCACAGTAGGACCCTAGGCACAGAAATATCAGCGTCTCTATAAGTCTTATTATCCTCAACTAGTTCTCTCCAAGCCTGTGGGAAATAGTTACGTTCTCATATCCCCATTTTACAGATTGGTTTCTCATAGGCCCAGCTGAGTATTTCCCTGGTTGGACATCCATTCTGCAGCACTGACATGCAAAAGCTGCATCTGTTGTGTCTTTAAAATGTTGGGCAGGCTATTGTCACTGTATCTGGCTTGGAGCATACCAGCATACAGTGTGGGTGTACTAATATACTCTCAGGAGGAGATGCAGTTGCATAGCATCTAAAATTCATGCCATTCCCTCAGTAACACTTGCATGTGGTCTAGAACCACAGCTCAAGTTAAAAATTTCTGACTTGCAATTCACTTTGCAGGTGCATGTGACAGATATAACTCATGCAGTTTGCACAGGATTCTAAAGTATCTTTGTTCTTTACTCAACAAACAGTATATAGGTACAAACGTACACACCTAGACAGAAATACAGACACATTTCCTCAGCACTCTGGGATGTTTCTTAAAACACAAGGCTTCTCTTCTGAACTTTGGAATCACTTTATTTCTATGTAATTTTCCTACATCATGATTCATCCCACAACTGAATATTCTTCTGCTACAAAAAAGACAATTCTTTCCCAGCTCCTCCCAAATGATTTTATCTCATTAAGTATCTCCAGGTTTTGTATTTCTTGACCAACATCTGATTTCTTTGTTTAATTTCTGGTGTTTTCCTGTCTTATCATAGATTCTCCCTGAATCTTAACAGGTTAAACACTTTCCTGTTACACCAATGACCCTAGATTTCAGTCCCTTAACTAAAGATAAGACAGAGGAAGGCATTTCTCTTAGCCTACACCAATTTTCATAGCACTACTACTATTCATCAGTTTTTAACAACCAGCCATTACCTAAAGTGCAGGAGAGACTTAATAGCAAGGACAGGTATCTATTGAAGCACCTCATGGTGCAGTACTTCATACTGAGAGCTTCACAACATCAACTGGAAATCATAGATTTTGGATTGAGAGATCCCTAGGGCAAAAATCTTTAGAGAAGCCTGAGACAACAGGCAGTTTTCAGAGATGACGAATATCTACAGGTTCCATTGACCATGCTGGAAATTAAATAGTTTTCACCACTGGAAATCAGCAGCTTGGTCACAGCCCAGGTAGAGCCAATGTGAGATCTGGAAACAGAAGTTGCAATTTCCAGGCTATGCTTCTGTGCTAGCCTTTACCACCTCCATCGTTACACTTAAATGATCTCACTCTGTAAATGCAGCTTAGTACCACAGTACTGCCAATTCTCACATTTGTTCATTTAATCTCATCAGGTGATTTCTTGGAAGTGATTATAGGAACATCTCAGTTCCAAATAAATTCTCAGACTTAATGGTTTCTCAGAAAAGAGCACGCAAACAATCTTGCAGTTTCAGAGTACAAATCAAAGGATCGGATGCACAGATATATATTTGCACATATTATAAAAGTCAGGATTTTAAATCCAGTCTCACAATTTAGTTAAGAGGTTTAACTCAGGTTTTTGTAATGCCTCCAGACAGCAGTATTGCTACCCAGATACTCAATCTTCATTCTCACAGAAGATGTCATATTCCCATTTGCATTCAATTTTGACCTCTCCCAGACTTATACCTTTCTGAATTTCAGGCTTTGGCTGAGAGCATTAGAGAGTAAAAGGGATAAGCCATGCCACCCTCTTCTAGTCTGCATTTCCCCAAACACAAATGTGTTCAGATCAAAGCCTGTGACACAGGCATAGCTCCATTCTTACACTGTGAGGAATACCTCTTTGTTTCAGGCTCGGATAAAAAGACAGTACGATTCGGAACAGTAAAGGCTTTGCCCCTTCTCTTTCTTTTGGCTTAGTGACTTCACCTCTTTTCCCTTCTCACCTTCTCTTACATGCATATACCTTGCAGCTGGCAGCTATGCAAAATATAAAATGAAATATAAACTGAGGCTTAGGAGCCAGATGGAGACTTCACAGAAATAACTTTAGAGGAAAGCAAAGGGGAAAGACAGCCAATGCTTCCAAGTCCATTACAGAGATTTCTAAGCAAGCAGCTGCCTGAGAAGGCAGCTCGTACTTTTTATGGGAACACCCACACTGCCTGCTATCTTATGTATGCTTTTCCATCACTTCTTATTCACTGTAATACTGCTAGTTTAAATACCACAGTCCAGTGTTTGTTCTCCTTCCCAGGCAAGAAGATTCACACAGAAGGATGACAGTGTTGCAAATGCCACTCTCCAGAAACAAGGCATTGCTATTTTGAAGTTAAATGGTTAATTGTTTCAAACACAACATCTAGCTGTATAAAACATGCCTTGAGAACTGGGTCTTCACAGACTTCACCCATTTAGGGACTGACTGCCCAGAGTGAGGTTTCTTGGTTTCAAGAATATACTTAAAACACAATAGTGTTTTAAACAGGAATCTGATTTATTACAGACAAGTATCTGCAAACCTCAGCAGAAAAATAATTGAAAAAGAATGCTGAGCTATTCTAGTGGCTGTATAGCATATCTGAGTGCAAAAACCTTAGGACACGCTATAGCAAAGAGAGGAAAAATAATCTATAAGTAAATCCTAGAGGGAAAAAAAAAAGGCATATTTTACATGAGATTAACTGTGAATCATACACAAACCACAAGGAAAGCAGACTGGTTCAGTTTCCAGTACTGTGCATAATCTGCCATAGTATTTACGTACTTAAAATGCATGTCCTGCCTCATGGACAGCAGGCAAGATCTTTCACTCTGGCTGTATGTAGTCTCTTGACCAGGTCTGCTCATTCTGCACTGATCTAGGAATAATCTGTAGAAATATGCATAGGGTCTGTAACATCAGTCACATATGTCACATCCCCTTGGGTCCTGGCAATGGCTGTCAGCAAGCCCTTGGGATTCCCAATTCTGGAAAACCTACAAAGCAGTACTGAAAGGGATTTAAAATACCCAGGATCAGGGATGCAAGCTAAGAGCTAATGGCAGCAGGCCATGGTTAGCAAGCATGCTGCAACGTGCAGCACCCTCTGTAACAGGTCTTCAAGGGTACAGGGATGAAGCATGAGAGATGACAGAGTTTATCCCTGTCTGACTTGATTAAAGTAGCTTTTAAAATATACATGCTTGGGTGGTCTGCAATAAGGCATTAGGATTGGTTTGACTGAATCTAAAGAGAAGATAGTCATGCTCTTCATCCTCAGCTTTCAGTGGGTACTAATGCTTACTAGGGAGAAGTTCAATAGTGAAGCCAAACAGAGAGCTCCAGATCTGAGGTCAGAGATACCTTGATTACAGGCCTTGGGACGGCCTATTTGGGTGAAAATGAAAGAAAGGATAAACTAACTGTCCTGACAGAATCATGTCTTTGGGAGCCCTCTATCCTCAATCTGTCACCCCCTCAAAAGGCAATTATTTGAAGCTCATAGGGAACTGAAATACTCTATTGTCTTGAACTGGCCAATTTCTGTTCTATAATATTCAATTTTCTAGGATCCAGCTGGCACCTTCTACAAGGCCCTCACCATTCTGGGCTACAAACACAACCTTGGGATTCTGACCTGGGTAGATTTACACCACTCACTGACTTCAGTACAGCTGCACCAGTTAACACAACTTGAAGCCCTGGTATTGCCTTTGGGATAAGAAAATGATTGAGGGTTGCACTGAATCAAACATTTTCCAACTACGTATTCCCTCTGTCTGGAGAACATCCACCCTTGATCCTTCAGGTTTACCACAAGCCAGGACTGGGAATTTTTGTGGCAGTTCTTGTTAAAATTTGGCAATGCACCACTTAGCTTCTCTGTTTTGTCAGTGGAAGTAGGCTATAATTATTCCAGATATTAACTGATTTTTTTCTTCTCATATACTGTTGGGTTTTTGTTAGAAAGTTACATCGAGAACTTTTCCATTAAGTTCCATCTTTTCTGTTTGGATGACCACTTTTCATTTAACAAGGATTCTGTTAACTCTGATCATGTGCCTGAAAGGCTTTTTTTGAGCACATAAAATGATACACTTATTTGATTGCTAGTTGATGCAATTCCTGTTGGATCTAAGAATCCCCAAATCTTCTAAGCAAATGTGTGGTTACTCAGTTATCTCTAAGTGCTCAGGTTGCTAGACCATCATTACAAATTCCCATCTAACAGTCAGCTGTAACAGAACACACCATATACAAGGATCTCAAAATACTATCCAAATACTAATGAAACAAGCTTTATGTAATGCTGCGGGATGGGAGACCACTAGCATAGACACAGGGATAGGCAGTAAGGCACAGAGATTCTAGTAGGCCTGTTCAAAATTACCACAGTAGTCTCTGTTACAGATTCACGACAGTTAAAGCTATATCCATATCTGTAGATGTATATATCTATGACAGAGACATGATACCTTGAGAAAGGATCATTAGATCACAATTTCTCCCTAAATCATTAGAGTCAGCAGGGGATTGGTTTAACTGATTGTAGTCTGACAGCTATGAAAAGAGGTTAGCACAACATAACAAACACAAGAAAATTCCAACAACATTTATGCAGGAAACTATTTACTCTTATTTCATTGTCTGTTTCTAAGATATCTGTTTTAAATAACAGCTTCCTCTCTGCATTTGATCCTAGAAGAAAGACCCCTTCTGAATATAGGACAGTAGAGTGTGTTGCCATGGAAATTATTATGATCTACTTAAATTCAACAAATCCAGCCTTATGGGGTATATTCCCCTGTGTATCTCAATTTAATTATTAATGTTCCTTCTAAATAGCAACATGTCTCTGTTTTGACCAAAATCCTTATAAGCAGAGTGAAAACAATAAACCTGGAAAGTGGAATCCTTTGTTCAGCCTGCAAAACAGGTGCAATTAAGCCCTGGAAGATGCAAACAGCCTCCAAGCTGCCCTGCCAATGCTCTTCAACTCAGACCTAGACAGATCATCTGGAAGGGAGAAAGTCTCATTCAGTGCCTGTGTCTGTTAGTTATGTCCCTGGCCTCTTTGCTGTGATTTCCAGAAAAAAAATACCAGCTAGGATAGTGGGGTTTTTTTTGCAGAGACACGTGTTCAGTGAAATCTAAATACTGACCATCAATTGATTTCCACATAGCCACCAGTCTTGCACTCACTCTCCAGCCATGCAAGCCCAGTGAAACCATTCAATCTTTTCCCATTAAATATATCACTAAACCCAAAGCCTTTTAGCCTCAAGGCAGCTCCAGCATCTATCTTTCTCCTTTAAGTGTCTCCATGAATTCTGCAGGTAGATTTTAGGAGCCAGATGGTGTTATTCAGGCTGATCTAACACTGTGGGTCACATACTATGTGTTGCTTATAGGTCTAAGTTAAGACATACACAGACACGTGTCCTCCCAAGTCCCCAGAAGAAGAGGCAGCAGGACAAGCAAAAGCATTCCATGAGCAGGATGAGGCTCAAGAGCCTTGAGCTGCTCGTCCAGGAAAGGGCCCAAGGCAGAGGGCAGCCCAGAGGAGCCCTGCAGGAACTGCTCAAGGCAGAACAGCAATCTTATCACTGCGGCTGTTTAATGTGACCTGCAGCCTGGGTACGCTGCTCTTCCAACATGTTCAGAGCAAGTGTTAGGGCATTTGTGCCGAAGACAAAGGTAGCCATAAGATGCTGTGACAACAGGAGGTCGTCTTCCTGTGGTTGCTCTGCTCTCAATCTTGACCAGGTGCTTCCCATCTATTCTCCCTAGAAGGGTATTCCTCATGAAATGCCATCTAAGATTCCTGGTTTCATTCCTCCATGAGTGCTTCTCAGGGACTGACAGTCAGGAGAGCTCTGCCACAAAAGAGACCAGTCTACACAAAACAACCCAGAGCACTCCTGAACTTTTGACCATTGGCTTGGAAATTTCAGCTCAAAATTAATATTTATATTGCTCCTCCAATTCTACCCCAGAGAGTGTTCCTCATGCCCACATCAGGGTCTATCACATGTAAAGTAGAACTGATAGTTTAGACGGACAGACATTATCACTAAACCTATTTTACAGGTACCAAATTAGGAAAGAATAAATAACCTGCCCTCTTCCCATGGGGAGTTTGCAGCACTGCTGAACCCAGGCTCTTGGTATTCTCATACAAAATCTGCAGCACAAGTCCTTCCCTCCTCCCTCACACAAGGCTGGTTATTGGTCATAAGCCTCCCTCCAAAACATGAGGCAAGAAAAATGTCTGTCAGTTTTTGGTTTTCCTCTAAAAGCACTTATTTAGAGGCTGGAAACAAGAAACAGAATAGATGAGCTCAAATGAGCTGAATGAAAGGAAGCAACAGTATGAACTCAACAGAAGTACTTCTTGAGCAGGAGCTGTAACTGTTTGTTGATGCTGATAGTGTTGAATTGCTTGGTAGACTCAAAAGCAGGCTACACACGTTGCCCTGGCATCCCTGGAACCCGTCCAAAAAGGCACAAAATTCCAGGCATGAAGGGCATTCTTTCTAGCTCCTCACAAATAGGTTCTTCAATGTTGGTATTGTTGTCCTGTAAAATTTGCCTTTTTGGAAAGCAAAAGATTACTCTTGGCTCTATGAGAGAGAAGGGGGAAAGACAGAATGCAGCTTTATTGACCAGTTGATTGATTCTTTCTTTGGAATTCGATGGTTGCTTATTTCTTAGCAATTAGTGTGTTAGCAGTAAGGACACAGCAAGCAAGTATGCAGCATTTGAAGAAACAAACCTTTACTAAGCATGACATCAGGCCAGCATTCCCAGCTGTCCCCCTGTCGCTCCCAAGATTCAATCTCCAACTTGACACCAGATCCTCTGCCTCCATATAAACATGTGTCCCTTCTGAAACATAATCCTTACTCCTCATTTCTGCATACTGTACAACCAGCTTCTCTTGCCCTTCTGGCTATCTGGCATCTTTTACCATCCTGCAGGTCACTGCTTTACTACCCACATCAAACTAAAATCCCTTATCCTCCCCTTCTAGATCCCCCAAAATGCGTCTACGAGAAACAAAAAGCAAGGTACCCCACTAAGGAGATACGGCTGCTCTGAGCTTCATATCAAACAATGGAGTTGTTCTGTGTACGAAGCTTGGGAAAGTACCACGCATGTTTCTAGTTCTGGCATGCCGCCCCAGGTCTGGAGTGCCTTCGTGGGTCCTGCCTGTAGACTAAGCAGGCATGTCCTGTTATCTCAGTCCTTCTCTTCAGAAGCACACAAGTCATGGAAAGATAAAACACAGTTTTAATTTTGTTGCTTCTTCTAGTTCATTCTCACCACTCTGCTCACCATCTGTTTTGCCTATATTTCATCAGTTTAAATTAGGAGCTCCTCAGAGTAGGAATCTTGCCTTACTACATCTATGTGAAATGCCAAAACAGAACATGAACACAGTACCAGTAATAGCGTCACAAAGAAATTACCAAGAAGCACAGGATCAGACTCATAAATGATTCACCTAGAAGGCAGAGTTGCATTTATTAATATATTATTTATTTTTATATTACTACAGAACTTCAGAGAACCAACTACAGACCGCATTGTCTAGGGTGCTGTAAAATCAAAAATACTAAATAAGAGTTCCCGCCCAAAAGAGTTTACAATCTAAATAGCATACGAGTGGTAACAAAAGTATGACACCTTCCTCTGCAAAAAGCAGCATGGGATTAACTTCAAGAACACAGGTGATTTGAGATTTTGCCATGTACGTGTTTTGCTTTCGAAGAGCCTGATTACACAGATGCATCCCTCCATTGTGCCCTTTTATCTCACACAGCCTATCTGAAATCTGCTCAGTGGCCCTCATCAAGTCAAGTGCAGAGTCAGACAAAAGGAAATCTAGACTCAGATCCTAGCTGCCTCATAAGGACATAGAAGAAATTTTGACATATAAAGGTTCTACGGCAATCCAAACTGGCCAATACTTCTGCAGCACTCAAGTCTTCACCTACCTTTATAATCAGCCTGAAAGTTTCCAAGATACCACCTCGGTCTGCTGAAAGCATGGAAGCGGAAAGGCAAATGCACTGCTTAGTACCTAGAAGCAACTGCTCAAGAAGTAGGAGGCATGATTATATGCCCTCCTTTGTCTTCTCTGTACCAAGCATTTCCTCTTGACCAAACAGCTCTCTGTGCAACACATTAGCTTTAATGGAAGCTCCTTAGAGATGTCTGTCTCCCTCTATTAACTGCAATAAGAGCACAGAAGAGTGTTTCTCAACCTTTCCTAATCACTGGACCACCTGACCCTTTGAAAGAAACATATAGCTCATTTCATATCCCATTGTTGCTTAAGGGTAGGTAAGTCAGTCACATGGAACTGGTAAAATGTTGAAATGTTAATATTTTACAAAAGTGTAAGTTATAATTACAAAACTTGTAACTAAAAATGTAGCAAAAAATGGTATCACCTGATTAAATCAGTTAGTACTTAACTGACAATTTCCTGTATGAGGGGTTCTGTTTTAGAGCTGAAATGTTTTCATGGATTGCCTGATGTTTTGTGGGCTGCCAGCTGTCTGTGGACCGCAGGTTGAGTAACCTGGCACTAAATCTCCCTGCTGGGACTAACTAACCAGTTTTAGGTAGTCTAATGCTTGACTTAGTAGCCTGAACTAGGCAGCCTGACTGTTGCATTCTGTTGCTTATGACACTGACAACAGCAGTGAAGATCTGACAGGGAATGGGTCATATTCACAATATTTAAGCCTTTGATGGTTTGACTGCTTCAGGTAGCACCTATTTTAGTCTGTAGTTTTGTCCTACCCCTCCCATACCCATCACAAATCCATAAAACAAACCAGAAACATAACGCCCAATTTCCTTGATCAGATCCCCTTTCACTAATTTACTGATCAAGGAGCCTGGAGGAAATATATTACCTGTTACCATATGTTTTCTGTGGAATATTGGACACATCACTCGATCTCTTTGTGCCTCAGTGCTCTTACCAGTAAAACAGCAATAAAAATCATTCTGGTGACACAATACTTACTAAATTAATGCTCTGAAGTAAAGTGCTTTAATACAGTGAAATGGAAAGGGTCTCACAAAGACAAAATACTGTATAAAGGCAGCTGCAAAGGCCAAGCCCCTTAGCTGTATTCCACAACTTCTAGTTGGTGAAACGTCCTTCCTTACCAAACCAGGACTAGTACCATCTGTGATGTGTATGCAAGAAAACCTTCCCCATTGGGGCTAAAGGCATTTCCAGCACATCTGTGCTTATGCAAGAAAATCTGGGTCATGGTTGACAAAGCAGCAGGCAGCGTTATTCCCTGCAGTGTGATCAGCACGGTCGCATTTCACATGAAGGGCAAAGCAAACGTCACACCTGTGCTGGACACTCCTCTGTCAGTTACTGTCACCAACAGGTTCTGCCCCCTCAGCAAAGCAGCAGCGCAAGACTGCAAGATCTGTTTGAGAGGGATTACACCACCTTATTGTATAAGCTAGCGTTTTTTAGCAAATTCTGCGTGTATGGCAGGTGGTCTGCCCTTCCCATCTCCCAGCTCCAGAGCATGTAAAAGAGTCTACTGCAAACTCGTCCCATAGCCTTAGCAGAGAGCTCAAGCCACACTAGGTCCATTACTGTATTTTCAAATAATTTCGCAACACTGGTGTTGAGGCCTGTACAGAGCAATAAATACCAGAATCCTTCACATCACCTGCCAGCACCAAGTAAATAACATGAACTGTGAAGAAGGACCTTCACATATGTGGTATATATCAACTGAGAAGGTAATACTGATGTATCAGTAATCAAAAGCACAGGGCTGCACTATGCCTTCATGAGAACAGCCCTCGTCCACTTGAGCAGACCCTGTCTCTGCCTGCCTCTGGTAAACAGGATACAAGTTATCTTTCTTTACCATCATATAATTTCTATTGATGCCATTTTTCTTTTTTTTTTTTCCCATTCATAAATCTCTTCAGACTTCCCATACACATGAAAAATAGGAGGAGGAAGGATCTGCTAAGTTTCTCTAAATGGAAATTCATTACTGATGTAAGCAGTGTCTTTTGATTAAATCAACGTCTGACTCAGTAGCACTATGGATTTATACCAGCAGAGGATGGGGGTGGCCAATCTCACCTACCCTTGCTAAAATGGCATCACAGTATCCAAGAAAGAGACAGCAGAGAAATTGTGACAAGGAAGGAAATTTCACTCATCAGTTTAAAGAATTCTTTGGTTCCTCTTTGGTTTTGTTCAGACCTACCTACTTCCAATGACAGCCAGAAGAAAGGATGCCTCTGATAAAACCCTAAATCCTTCTTACTTCCACACAGGGCCAGGAATTCCCAGTGAACATATCTGAGGTTTCCACCTTATTTCACCTCAAACCATAAGAGATCAGACAGGCCGTTACTAATATTTTGATTTAAAAGAAAACAAATACAGGGGGAAAAAAGCATAATTAAGGCTGTGGTTTTCACCATGAAGAACATTTTTAACCGGTTTATAATAATTTGTAATGCACTTCTAAGCTCCTCACAGCAGGAATTCAAATGCCTATGTCACATGGTTATCATCTCAACTATCAATGACCTGTCTGATCCAGCCTCATTTCTACTGACATCTCCTTCCTCTGACACATGTTCCAGATTGAAAGCCTTTCAACAGGCAGTGTGATGTGCCTAACTTCCAGAATTGGAGCCAAAACCTGTGTTTCTGTTCTGCATGATCCCAAGCACAAAAAGCAAGTTCCATGTTTCTGGGAAAAGAATAGGATTTCCATGCAAATACAACAGGCAGCATTTATATAAACCGCTTTTAACTTGAAAATGCTTTTAGATAACAGCCAAAGGGTATAGCAGACCAGTAACCACCTAGAATTGCCAGTGCTGTGCACTGTAGCTGAACTGGACTGCAATAACGAAGAGAGATCCCAAATCCTTCTGCTAGGGTATGGTGTCTACCACTTGAAACAAAAAAGATTTTCCTTCAAAATGAGTAGCAATAAACTGTTGATGGTAGGACATGCCACTGATCCCTTCTGGTCTGTCTCAGGGAAGATAAATTCAGCACAGTTCATTACACTTCACAGATGAGGAAACTGAGATACAGGTATTCCAGGATGTCCTTTGAGATGCACTCAGAGATGATGACTAAAAAAGGCATTGTAATTAACTCACAGATAACAATGATATCTCATTCCAGTTATTGTGAGAGACAAAGCAAGAAATAACTCCAAGATGCAACAATTGCAATTATAGTGATTACAGACATCCTTTGGTGGAAAACTCACCTGTAATCTACTACCATGTGAAAAAGAACATCCTGATTTTGTTCTTGTGAGGTGAGTGAAAAAAATACCTGGACCATAGGAGGATGAGAACTGAACTCCTTAAGGAAAAAGATATCCAGGGACAGGATTATCTTTTTGTTTCACGTTTGTACAGTACCTAGTTCAGATCCTGGCAATAATAGTCTTCGACTTTTAACACGCAGCTATGGCAGTGTAAGATGCTACTCTGAAGTTTTTATCATTTCTTTTCTGGGGATTACCAGCACACAGCTCTGCAGGCAGAACAGAACAAGCCAGCACACCAGACCAGCATTAACAAAAAGTCCAAACACTAAAGCTGAAATGATGTAACAGAAGGTTTGCAGTGAGCTGCCTGACTTCCCATTGAAGTGTGAGATGCACTCACAGACTCTGACATTTTGGAAAGAGAAACTGCTAGGACAGAGACAGTAACAACCAAATCAGAGATATTGGAACCAACAAAGCACACAAGAGCCAAAGCAAAGGTTTGCTTTTTGTTTTAAAGCCCTTTCTGTTAGCCAAGTCACATCAGACATAATCCCCACACAGATCAGCAGAAGTCGTTAAAGCACAAAGTGATACTAACAGCGTGACTAAACCACACCACACCATTTTCCTCCTAATCCTTATCAGCTAGTAAGATTTGATGAAAAAACAACTAAATAGGCAGAAGCGGGGGAAAAAAAGCCCAACCAGGTGGGCCTTCTACTTAAAGCATGGCTATCTGTACTGATGGATCAACTAGTGATTCATAATGAGATGGAGAAACCAGATTAGATAGATTAAATCTTTGTCATGATCCTAATCTGAAGACCACTGTACACCAAGGAGTCAGTGATCCACCTAATAGTTAACCTGAATGACTGCAGGCCTGTGCTGTGCTGCATGTATAGCTTGGCGTTTTGGCCCACGTTGTGCTGTGCATATCCCTCAGATGCAAGATCAACTCAGCTGGTTAACAAAGGAGTCTGTAGGAAGCTCACAGTGGTGACCAGCAATTAAGCCACCTGCATGTCCTTGTTTGTCATCATCAAAAAGTGTGGCAACAAGTTCCCTTGTGAAAATCCTTTTTATTTGACAGTAGAAATAATTATTCTTTTGGTGTTTTGTTTTGTTTTTTAAAAAGAAAATCCTTTAAGGGTCTCAAAAGACCAAAGTGTATGGTAACCTTTTCACAGGCAGATCTGCACAGTGTGCTGCACCCAGCCTGGAGAGCTGTTCCACATTGCGCAGCTCGGGGTTCCCGGCACCTGAAGGGATGTAGGATTATTTACACTCTCCTCTTTTTCTTTATAATGTTAGCTCTAATAAATGGCATTTTAAGCAATTCTGTACACAGTGCAAGTTTACTGCTTGGTTCATAACAAACCAGCACCTCCTGGTGCAAACCATTCTTAAAGGATGGGTATATACTAGGTAGCAGTGCAAAGAAAGTGGTGATCAAGATTGGCTTGCTCTATCTTTCCTTGAAAAAATATTTTTTTAGTTATTACTATGATTACTAAATGATTAATATTTACACTGCATATTCAAATTATTATTTTCTATTGAAATTCCAGTATAACACATAATTGAACCACCCTCTACACAGATAATTTCATACTGACACATACTATTCAGAGAAAGCTGAAGAGAACGGGAAGGTTTGTATGTTCAGCTAATTACCTGACTGCAGATGTCAACTACTCCATGTCCTGCCCCATTAGATTTTTACCCAGTCCATGTGTCTTACATTAAATCACCTCTGTATACGTACACTTGCAGAGGCAAGTAAGTTAAACTACCACCTCTTTGTAGACATTCTTTGTTCTTGAGGATTAGCTGGGTTACATGGTGACAGGTTTTTTCAAAGTGGAAATTAGTCTAGTAGAGAGGAAAGAAAAGCAGCTTTGGACAATACACACTACATCTCTCATTGCTGTCAGAGATATCTGCAGTTATGCTGTTCAAATGAAATCATTTAAATATCTAACATGCTTTCCCAGAATGAAGTGCAAACCAAATAATGGCTAGCAACAGCTGCAGCTGAATCCAGATCATATACCTCCGGGGCTAAATTCAACTCTGGAACCCCCCAAAATCTTCATATCTGACAGCCACCCAATGTCTTAGTGACACAGAGAGATAGCTATGATCAAGATGAGTTTTCCTTTTGATCTTTCATCTCATATGGCAAAAGAGGAGACCTTGAAAATGCCTTTCTGGAACTACACTGATGGTGCAACATCATGGCACGTTTCTTTCAGACAAAGAAAGTGACAGGCCCTTGCAGACCCTCTACAATAACTTAAGAGCACAACAGATGTTCTCCTGAGTCTGCAGCTATATGTACCAGACAGAGAAAACTGCCAAATGATTCATCTGATTCAGTGTACTAACCTTGACCAGCCACATTTCCAGAAGGGAGACTGATCAGCCATCCTGCTGCCCCACCTTAAGCCCAAACTCTCCCACCAGGAATTTTCCAAATGGCATCAAAAATGCCCTTTTCTCACTGAATCTCTTCTCAGGTGGGGCAGACGAACACGTACCTCGTGCTCGCTCCATTTTCCCCAGATGCCTGGAAAGAATTTCCAGGGAATTTCTACATGTATTCCCACCTACAGCACTTGCAGCCACGGAAAAGCTGTAGGACAAGTGCAAAGTGCCACACGCTACGCCTCCCAGGCTGACAGCTTAAAGAGAAATCGAAAACGTCTTTTGAGAGGGTGGGCGGCAAGTTGCAAGGAGGAAAGAAATATTTGATATTTCTTTTACAAAAAATGACAGAAGAAAGCGGCGGTAGCGGCTGGGAGACCCCGCGGCCGCCTCTCCCACGCCCCCTCGCGAGTCCCAGCCAGCCGCGCCGAGCCCCGCTAACAAAGCGCCGCTGCCCAAATCCACGTCCATTTTCCCACCCGCTGATGCTCGATTCCCCCCCTCCTGACCCCGAGCCCGTTCATCGCCGAGCACCAGGCGATGCCAACCGCCCTCCTTCTCCCCTGTCACCTTGCGCTGTACAGCACGGCAGCATTTTGCCCTCTACCCCTTGGTAATTTTCCCACGCTGGAAAAAATACCACCTATTTTGGCCCTCACCCACCAAACAGCCGAGCGCACCATCCCCAACAACAACCTGCTAAATTTAGCCGAGTCGCCGCCACCGCGTACTCATAGCCGGGGCGAGCGGGACAGGCAGCAGCAGGCACGGCGCGGACACCGCACAGACATACACAGACACGCACGGATATGCAGACACACGCGTTGCAGGTGCCGACCGGCAGCTACTCACACCACTAGCCTGGAGATGATCCATGAGACCATGGCGCTGCCTGCCGCAGGGCTGGGCTCTCCCGCCAGGGAGGGCTCGCCCCGTCTCCTCGCCCGCCGCCGGCCGCCGCCCGAGTGAGCGGGGCGGGCGGCTCGGCCATCCGGCCCCGCAGCCTCAGCGCAGCCTCACTGGCGGCGCCGCCGGCAGCCAACGCGCAGCCGGGCCCGGCCGTCGAGATTGGGCAGGGCCCGCGGCCGCCCCCCGCCGTGCTTGGCGCTGCGGGAGGAGGAGGAGGAGGAGGAGGAGGAGCGGACCCCGCCGGCCTCCCCAGCGGGAGACCCCCGAGCGTACGGGGAGGTAGGGCCGGTGGCTGCGCCAGCCGGGCTGGGGTCCCTGCCCCAGGCTGCGGTACCAGGCAGACACGCGTGCATTTCTGGACCACCGCAGCCGAGGCAAGACACGAAGCAAACCCTATCGACTGTTCATATCAAAGTAAGGGCAAAGCTAAGGCATGGTGTTGATGGGCTTCTTGAATATATAGGAAGAAGGGAATCCCCCTCCAATGCCCTAAAGTTTGCAGGCACAACAGACAAGGGTACTGGCCGCAAGATCCAGGTGAATCCACATCACCGTCAGTGATGACAGCCAACAATCTCTCCTCCACGCTCATTTTCATTAGGGGGTCTCACAGCTATCAAATCCAATTTCCACCAGGAACATTTGCCCACACACGGAACAGACATTGGCTTGACCTGCAGGTTGTTCCTCCCTAAGATTCCTTTGGGTTCTTCTTTCCCGTCACTACGTTGGAACATGCCAAGTATGATTAGATTGTCAGAAATCATCTTCCACTGCTTTGGTTTTTTTCTTCTATCAGAAGCACACGTGCCCATGGGAATTCATTATGTGTTTTAGTCTTGCGGCGATCCTTAGCTCTCTCAAGCTTGCCACCATGAGACCAGCCCCAAGCTTTACTTAGAGGCTGCTCCGTGGAGCAGTTGGCCTGGTTTCAGGACAGGGCTCCAGCCACCCTGGCTGCACTGCAGGATCCCTGCCTCCATGCCCAACACATTGTTCTCTCCCAGGACTGTGCATCTGCAGCAAATTTTCCTCATCGTTCTGAGACAGCATAGATGAAAAAGGCTGAAATTCCCTAATGTATCATGAGTAACCCGTGAGGAACTCTTCTAGGGAGAGACTGAACATTTCAAACCAGAGGTAGCAGAGCGAGAAGCTGATCACAGACCTCTCCAGTCCAGGTGGCCACAGCCATCCTCACACTCCTTGTCCGTTTCCACAGGGGGATGATCATCACAAAATATCCAGCCCTTACCCAACACCTTTCTTCTGCTCAGCTCAAAGTGCTCCATAATGGGATCATCTTTTATTATGTAGGCTCTCTGGACCTGGTCCCCAGAAAAACAATAGCACCCATAGTCTTCACCTAAAGCTGCAGCTATAAACATACATATAGTTGAAGTTCAGCACCTCTAAAAATTATCTTCTGGGGGAGCATCTACATCGCCGCATTGCTCTTCTTTCTGCAGTGGGTCTGTTCCTCCACCAGAGGGAACTTCGACCTCACGCTGTGACCTGTAACAAACTGTCACCTCCTCGCCCACTTCCCTGTGCTACAGCAGCATTTCCGCTGCAAACACCGGTATTTTCTGGTTACAGACAGGCTATGAACCGCAGCTGGAGGTACGGGGCCACCACCAAACATTTCTGCCTCGGGGACTGCAAGGGCCTACAGTGGCAGCATCGCTACAGCCAGCATTTTGACTGCTATACAAGCACCACAAAGACAGGACTGGGTGGTCTGTTGCAATAAGCAAGTGTAAATTAGCTGTCTTCTCCAGACAAGACTGCTCTCTGGAAGAACTGTCTTCTCTCCAGAAGAATCCGTTAAGCCACCTAGCCCAAACTCTAAGGCAGTGAATCATCCCATGGCTGTCTTGCTTGTGTATCATAGCCAAATAAGTACTTGGAAATCTGTTATCCAAGATTTTTTGTGTATCAGGATTATTTAGTGTGAGATTTTAGACTGCATGTAGGCGGACACTCCACAACACTATTACAGTTAATGATGTGATATTATCAAGTATAAGGTACAGATCTCTGCATGAATATTTGTGTAATCACCACGGAACTTGCCACTTAGTACTTAATGCGTGTTTCAAGCATAGAAAAATGGACCAACAGGAGAACATACGGAATCATAGAGAGGACAACACCCAAAGCTGCAGCAAAACATTTTAGTGCCCAGAGCATAAGTCAGCCTCATACCCTCTTGGCTCCTTCCAGCCTCTTCTAGCTCACCATGTTCCCTGTGACTCCTGCTAGTCACCATCACTGCTGACCTGCAGCTCTCTTTTCTGGGCAGCAACCGTTAGAAAGACTTGAAGACTTTTCCTTCTGCTTGGCAGCTCTGATAGGGGTAAGCAAGACACAGACCCCTCATGTGCTGCTGCTTTGTACATAACTGACACTATCACCACCTGATGATTGTTGACTGATCTTAAGACTCAAATATACACAGAGTTAGCAAGGTAGTCTGGTGATGGAAAATCTAATGAGCCTGTCAATGTGAATGCAGGGAGCTTTACTTAAATAGTTATTTGGTAAACAGAGGGTGAAGGAGAGAAATTCAGCTCTATCGAGTCATCAGTGGAAGGGTGACAATGCCCCCTACCTACTCTTCAGGCGTTGTGTCTTAGGATAAGTCATACAGCCCTGTGACTGTAAGCTCGGCATACAACATCCCAAGCATCCTAGAAAGACGCATTGCTTGAAGAAAGCTTCTCCTTTGCTACTAAACCACCTGCCCCAGTCTATAAAGAAATAACAGAGAGACACAAGAAGAGTTAAAGCTGTAAGGACAAATATGAATTTATTTACACAGCCAACTCAGCAGAGTTGCCACCCGATGCTAGTGGAACATTTTGGAACAGCTTTAGCAGTGGAAGAAGGTCAGGCAGTGAAAAATCCTACACAGATTGCACCATTAGATGGTTTGATCTCTGTTCCCCAAACACCAAAATAAACCAGCTCTGTTAATGAAGGCAGAACCACCACCCTTGCCCTAAATACTGTGCAGCCTTCTCCTAGCAACTACTCTTCCTGAGCAGTTCACAGCCATGGAAAAGTCAGACCGCCCAACAGCTCTATCATTATCAGACTCATTCCTCTTTGGCCCTAGGGAGAGGGGATGTCAGCCTCACAATTGAACAGCAACTGCCAAGCCAAGACTTCTTAGAACAAGAAGAGTGACTGATATATATGCACTGGGCACTCTGTTACCAAATCTAGAAAAGGTCAGGAAGTAGGAAGTCCAGATAATTCTTATCAAGAAGGCATGTCCTCCAATGTGTCAAACCTACATGAGAGGCATTTCAGAACATCTTGAGGAGAACAGACAACATAGCTAGGAAACGTCCCCAGGTATAGCGAAAAATATCAGACAGGAAACCTGTGGTGATGTTTAGGTGCTGAAGTTCATGTGGAGAAAACAAAATAACAAAATGAATATAAAAATAAAACACACATGCAATAGCAACAGTGCACACATATATTGTATAGTATTGTTACAGTACCTAAAAAGTATCAGAGGAAAGACAGTGATCAGGAAATAGATATTCTGCATCCCATCAAAGAATACATACATACACACACATATGTATACACATACATAGATACATATGCTCAGCCTCTTGGAAGAGAAATGTTTGGTCTTCCACCCACTGAAACAGAATGGGTGATCTCTTTGCATTTGTTTCCTGACTTCTACTTGGGAAGCAAAAGAAAAAACAAAGAAACAAAACCCTAAAAAGATAACGTGGACAATTATTGCAGAAATCCAAGAAGAATGCAGCTCCTGAATACAGTAATGAAAAATGCCCATTTCTAAAACTACAGCTTTACTAACAGATACTAGACATGAAAAGGTTAATCCTACTCTATGGGGAGTATTGTTAAAGCATGTGGAGACAGTCAGCATTTCCTGGCTGCCATTTCCATCTTTATTATTGAATTACTTTCTTCAGAGCTATGGCCATTAGCAAAGAAAGATTAAGAAATGCCTATTTTCACTCAAAAGTGGTGTGGTCTGGCATTTGAGCTAAGAACTGTGACTGCTGAGAAACACTCTTCATTCTCAATGACTCACCACAAGAGCTTGGGGAAAACATGGAGACCAGCATGCTTCAGTGCATCATTTGGCTTTGGGTAACCAAAATGGTACAGCTTAGCCTCAAATATTCTAATACAAAACTCTGCAGCACAGTCACTCGTATCAGTCACTCAGTATCTCCAAATATTAAGCTCTGAATACTTCAAGTCATGTATCAAAAGTGTCTTCTAAGAAGTCTGTTCTTTGCTTCCCAGGTCCCCTTCTGTAACTTACATGATACAAGATGCCTCTGGACATGGAATAAATCCATGTGTCTTAGATTAATTCATTAGAGGCATCTGCAGACCCTCCAACTCCATGGGAAATTATCCCAGTTCAGCATGTTTTCCATTCTACTATTTCAGACTGAAGAAAATGCTTAGATTATAGCATTTTATAAATTGATGAAAAAAGGACTGTATCTTAGACTGGAACTTATGTTTTCAGCCTTAAAAGCCAATAAAGACATTAATAAATTACCACTATTATTATAGTACTTCTGACACTCAGATTAGTTTTCTTGTCCCTTGTTACCTGCTTCCATCTCTCCACCTCAGCCTAGTCATGCACAATTATCAGGTCTATTCCATGTGTCCAAATGATCTGCCTGTCACTGTTTATGTCCTAAACACCCCACTACAGACATCTTACAAAAAAATGTAAAAAGAAAGGAAACAGTTAAATAAAAAAATATGTATAAACAAAGAACATGGTGATCAGAAAACAGATTGTTGGAAGAGAGATCTTATGAATCAAGATGTAAAGCCTCCTGGTATAGCAGGTAAGAAGAAACACTCTTGCCTCCTCTTAGGGATGTGACATACAACTCCCTTATTTTCATGAAGCACTTCTCCCCCTGTCCCTGCCAGACAAGAACCTACTCACATATTTGATAGACTGCAAACAGAGAGGAAGACATGCTGCTCAGATATCTTGGTTGGATGCTCAGAGAATGTCAGCTTGGGATTTCCCCATAGCAGGTTCAGATCCTCACCATCTTTCTCTTGAGACTTTTCTTCATGAACACTAGCTCTCTGAATGCCTGCCGGAGTCAGAAGGCAAGCATGACAGAGATGTTCCCTCTGTTAAAGAAAGGAAACTTCTACACGAAGAACTGCAAGAGTGACTTCTAATAACAAGGCATACTCACAAATCTGGAAAGCAGCAGCAAGACCAAGCCTATTCTATCTGTAAAACAAGACATTTAATCATTCTGAAAAAGTAAAGGGAAAGGGCCACTTCCTGGGCAAGCTGCTGTGGATGATGCATACTGAGTCAAGACTAGGGGAAGGTTACTCTTTAAATTTTCTCCTCTGTGCCTCTCTGAGCCCTAATTATCAGCTACTGCCAGAGAGGAGATACTAAGATGCACAGACCTTTGGTCTGATCCAGTATATCAGTTCTTATATTCTTGCATAGAAAGGATGGTCTTTTTTGAATTTTGTTACTGTATAGTCTTTAACGATGACTACAATACTATCATAAATGTACTGAAGAAAGACTCAACCATGTTCCTGCCCTTAAACCAGACATAGAGAGAAAGGAGAAAGGTAAGTAAGTGCTAGTGTGAATATAACACTTTTTAAAGAGGGATGTTGAGAGAAATATGATCAGTGCACAGCTTTGAGGTTTCACTGAGGCGCCATACAGATGGCAATGTTAAAGATAACAAGAAGCTGTAAATTATGAGTGAAAGGGGCCTCTCTCACGAGCAGAAGAGACAATGTTCCCTTCAAGGAAACAGAGAAGGAAAGTGGGGGAGGCTATGGACAGCCCTAATTACGTTAGGGGAAAACTAAAGGACTGCTGCAGACTGTTCTTAGCAGTTTCTAGAGACAGGCTGTCTTCACAGACTGACATAATAAAAAAATTGAAGGCAACAAGAGATGAAAGCAAAGTCGGCCTCTTTGCCATCCCTTGCTGAATGAATCACCTTTAACCAACCAATTCGATATCGCAGGCACTGCTCTGTTTAGCAGTATCCTGTACATAGGTGAAATTACTAAGCAACTACTAGACTACCATGGCTTTGTAAAAAAAATGCTTTAATATCTGTATAAATGTTACTTCACTGTAAGTTTTAATAAAGAGCTGCTATTGACCTTCAGGATCAATTTAAATCCCAGCACAGACTGGGATGTGGCAACTACAGATTTCAATTTCATGCAGAGCCCCAAGGGAGGCAGAAGGAAGCTAGCTGCACTGGCACACCTCGCAAAGATGCCCTCCCATAGGAGCTGCTCAGAATTACCTGCAGGTGAGCAGCAACTTCACTGTGAGTGCACTCATTTCTCCAGGGGTTTTCCCACACTTCTATCAGGGCTTTCCTCCTCCCGTATGCCACCATACACCTGCCTCTCCCATGTGTGTCCTATTCTGTTCCTCTCAAGGTATGTAAACCACCCACTGCTTTGTAACTGCTTTCTCCACAGGTATAAATGCAAAGAGAAATGGTGAGCTTCAAAGCACAGAGCATATTAAAAACACTGACTTTCATACTATGTATAGTCATGAACATGAAATTCCACCACACTAAGCTAGTTCCAGTTCTATTTAATTCTGGAAAAAGTAAAAAGGTTGTCAGGGAAAATATGCCTCTTTATATGGACCAGTTATATGACTATGACTGGAGTCAGGGTATATGAAAAACTTGCAGTCTCATCCTGCTTCTCTCTCTCATTATGTGGCAGTAAGAACAACAATTAATTGTCTTCCCAGGGACAAAAAAGGCTAAGCTCCAAAATTGAAACGGAAAAAACCAGGATCCAAACAAACAACTTAGAGGCTTCAGAAAAAAAGGCAAATGAAAAATACACCCACTGTGATAAGAGTTTTCAAGGTACCTTCTATAGGTTATTTATAGAGGACCCCATTCCTATAAACATTGCTCCTTTTGAAGACTTAAAATCTCTCACTTTAATGCCACTATTAATGAGACCGGATAACAGTTTCTTGGCTAGTATCTGCTTACAACTTACAAAGTCAGAGTGAGTGGTGTGGGAATAGCGTATAGAGCACTCCCAACATTTGGTACTGGGAAGTGATGATCTTCTAACACATTTCTGAATGATGCATGTCTGACTGAGGAAAGCAGCAGTAGTTTTTCCCCACAAATAGTGATCTAGTCTGACTGCTTAGCACAAGATTTGAGAAGGCTACAGCTGAAAATGGAAATTCGGATTCCTAGAAGTCTATACTTTGATACCACAAACTAGTCTATAAAGGTAACGAAGAGAAAAAAAGACAACAGCCAACTGCTAAAAAAAATAAATAAAAGAAGAAGCCTTTGTGCTCAATCTCGATATGCCATATTAGTCTCCAGCCAGAAAACTGCAAGTTCCAACCTCTCAAGCTGCTAAGAGAAGCATTTGCAAGCCCGTGTTCTCCCTCCCTCTTCCTGCATGCTCCCATAAGAGACTCTTAATTGCAATGTATGCAGGTGACAGAGTGTTTTCTATACTCTCTTCTCCCTCAGACCCCATTTCAGCTGTCCTCTGTTGAAAATACTTCCAATGTCTATTCCAGCTCAGAGATTCTCCAAGTGCCACTGAAATGACATGGACAAAATAGCACCAGTGAACAGCACTGCCAACAGCAGGATTGTGAAGGTATATCTATATCCCGTGAGAAGTGTGCCAGCGAATCACAGAACTTCCCAGAACTACCCTGAAACCAGTTAGGGCACTGATAAAGGTGTTGCTGTAGCAACACAGAGCTTACTCTGAGACAGCTACACAAGTATGTCCTCAGTAGCCAGGGGCTGATTTTCAATTCATGCTGAGCTACATGCCACTGAGGCTACACCTGACTTTGTAGAATAAATGAATAATTTAGGTTGCAAGTAGCCTGTGGAGGTTGTCGGGTCCAACCTCTAGCTCAAAGCAGGGCAAATTTTGAAGTTGCATTACACTGGGGAGGGCCTTGTCTCCAGCTAATATTTTATAAAGTAGTCTAGACATGACTTTGTGAGCTGCAGCTGTTACAACATCGTGGGACATGAGATAGCTTTAACCTTACAACAGCTCTACAGAAATTGTGTGGTAGGCAGAGACCTGAAGCTGTCTTGGCACTGAAGTTGTCTTCCCTGGTGCCAGCAGCACACCAGCTACAAGAGCACTGTGCAACAGGTTGTGTTACAAACCTCTTACTGGGAACGACTAGGTCAAGACATTGCTCTTTTGAATGGAAAACTGGTTCTGCAGAAGTCAAGTGCATTTCTTTTATTCACTGTAGGCAAGAGCATTTCAAACCCTGGTTTGGGGCTATAGTAAACACACATGGTGGGCAGCTGCAGCCATTACTTAAGAGTTAATCCCTGTAATATCCTTTGTTAATCTAACTACAATGATCAAGTGGTATGGAACATATTTAACATACCCATAGGGTGCATGTTAGATTAACAGGATTACCTGTTGATGATGGTAATACTACACTGTATTTATTCAGCACTTCTCTGAAGAACAGAAGGTACTTTTTATGGGTGGATAAATATTTGTTAATCCCAGAGGGGAAAATGTAAGTGCAAAGAGGTTAAGTAATAACACCAGTTCCACACAGTGAACCAGTAGCAATATCCCTAGATGCCTGCTATAGCACAGCACTATTTAAGCCATCAGTTGATAAGACCTGCTCATGAAGTCCTGACAATTACAGCACATCCTGGTTTCTTATGCTAACAGTCTGGTTATAAAGCAACATTTCTATTGCTAGTTAAGTCTCCATTTTTATTACTCACTTTGAAAGGGTCCATAGAAAATATATTTGGGGAGCAAGCATATAGGTTATGATGGTAAAGCCAGAAAAGGTACTGCAGCACATCTAACACACTGCGATATGGAATAGTCCCATGCAAGCATTCTGAATCATATCTTTTACAGCCTGTGCTCATAAATTATTATTTTGCATTCCTTGTGTGCAAACAACAGATGCATTTAAATCACTCTGATAAAATAATGAACTTTAAGAACAAAGATTCAATTTTTCCCCCTCTTTAAAAGATCCTTTATGGCCACAACCAATTACTGTGATTCTTGTCTTCAGACATTCTTTTCCAATGTTTTTAAGGTCATTTTTACCAGTGGAAACCTGTTAACCTTGAACATACACTATACTGTTTATTAGCTCATCAGTGCCTCATACTAATCATCCGCCTGCAGTAGCTTTTGGAGAAAAAAAAAATGCCAATGCCTACCTAATTTAGGCAACAATGTATAAACAGTAGCACAGACATCATCCCACCTTATCTTTGTATCTAGTTCAGCATTTACTCTAAAAGAAAGGGTGGAATGTATGCCAATAATCAGGGACCTCTACAGCAAATGAGGAAGATCACACATCTCTGAGGGATAATTTGTCCCACTTACTCTAGACACCTATTTTAGTATGAACCTCCTTCTGGAGATGCTTCTCTTCATTCCCTGCAGAGTAAGCCTAAACAACAAGATGCCTGTTGGTGAATGAAGTTCATTAAATGCATAGTTTTTGTATTGGCAGCTTGTGACCTACGTGTTATACAAAGTGAGACACATCCTACCTCTGCTGGAACCAGAGGCATAATGCTAATCATCTCAGTCGTGTGAGTCAGGGAAACTAACACCTGACACAAAATCATGCCTTCTAAAATTAAAAGTCCTCCAATGGTCTGCTGATTTTTTTTTTTCCAACATTGCATTTATAAAATCCCTTTCACCTTTGCCAATTATTTCAATCACCTAAAATATTTTTCTACTTGTTTTTGAATCAAATCCATCTTCAGCCCTCTCAAGGTAGACACACAAGTTTTAAGCTACTCCTTGTTGTTTATGTGTCCAAGTTTGTTGGACAAGAGAGACAGCCTGGAGTAACTTGGCTGGGTCTCTTATATTCTCATTAGAAAACTGCAGCTGTAACTTTTATTCTGTGATAAACTGTTCATAGGAAATAAGAGTAAGAAGCAGCACTAGAAACCTATGCTGCAGCACAGGTTTCTCTGCCAAAGAAACTGGAAAATGTCATTTCCATTTTTTGGACAACTGCAGTTAGGTAATTACTCTATTTAGGGCCTTAGACATTAGGAAGCAAGAAAAGTTCAATTTTGCCTTCTTATGATTTTCAGAAGAGATGAGAGACAAGACAGATTGAAACCTTCCTCTTATGAGAAGACAAGGCTGACGTATGATCTCTTAAAAAAAATCAGTGGATGAAATTCCTGGTTTCACTGGAGTCCAGAATTTGCTTTAGAACTACTGTTTCAATTTTAGGCACAAACCTCTACTGCCAAAGTCTAAGGTTTGGAGAACAGCCATTAGTCTCCGACAACTGTGAAGAGATGGTTATGGAAAAGACACTATTAAGTTTCACTGACATGTAGTTGACTTGGGGAGCTTTACAGAGAGGAATAGGAAACTACTAAGTGCTTTACAGTGATAAATACACTGAAACATATCATAATTACCTGTGCCAGTATCAATGCCCAGCTGCACTGCAGGCTCCAGCTTGAAATTCAGTTGCCATCCCAGTGGCCTTCCAACTGCCCAGTGCTCCCCTCCGCTGGGCTGGCTGGTAGTGCAGAAGAAGAGGCCCCAGCACACGGCAGGAGAGCTGAGACTGAAAGAGCATCAGTAACAATCTGTAAGTTACAGCTGTACCTATTTTTTAAGTGATACTGTTGCATTTGTTCTCTCTAATTAAGCTGCAGAGAAATCACAATGCCCATTTCCAGTTTATGGACTGAGAGTACAGGGAAGGTGGGAGCCAGTTTGAAGGCATAGGTGTGTCAGCTGCTTTGAATATATTTTATTCAAAATCTCTACTCTCACATATTATTTCTTGCATTGTCCCTTTATCTGAAACAGATGACTCAATCCCAATTTAATATTAAATATCTTCTGGGAAAAATTCTTAGCAGCTGCTTCATAATCATGCTTTTTTCCTCCCTGGCATTAGGGAGCATAAACACTTATTAAAGTTTAAAAGGAAAAGGAAATTTGAAGATTAAAATAATGTTTAATTAGTAGCTATAATACTCATCATCTTTCAGGTGCACAACACAAAGCAATTCATAAGAATGATTATTGTTATCCCCATCTTACAGAGAAATGAGGTGAATTAAATTATCTGCCTAATGACACACTTAGTGTTAGATTCCAGATCTTGCTCCCAGTTCTGTGCTATACCAACTAGGTCACATTTAGCAATGTACAATTTTTTAAAATTCCCAGTTCTGTATTCACTAATACCTGGGATCTTAGCCTTTCACTCTCTTAGCAATGTTGAAGCTAGTAGCATTATTTTAGCTTTGTTAACATTGTATCAGCACAGCATGAAGAATTTCCCAAAAAAACCCCACCCCAACCTATTTCTCAGTTGACCCTTGACATGAAAAGATACTGTATTTGCCCACTGGAAACAGAGTTACTATACCATCAGGTAAAACAGAAAATGTTTTCTGCTAAATATTCATTGGTCCAGTCCAAGGGTGAGTTGGCAAGTGGCAGGACACAAGAACTAGGAGTCAAGGAAGCCAGTGTGGGAGTGGAAGGATTTGCAGTGCATCGAGTAAGACTCAAGCACATACAACCTACCCATCACTCTGGAGTGCCTTCTCTGCATTAAAGTCAAAAGGCTGAGCCTCTTTTTAAGTGAATACACATTCAAGAGCAACCAAAATTCTTGTCCAAGTTGCACATACTTGTAACTCACAACAATCACTACTTCTCCCCATGTTCACTATTTGTCAAAAACTACATTAAATTACTGAAGTTGAAAGTGTCCCAAATACTTTCAAGAGCATACACGTGGCTTTGAAAAATCAAAAGCAGCACTGTGAATTTTATCCAAATGATCCTAGAAAAGTATGTAGCAGGCTAGTTCAATATTAGAAAAATTTCTATCACTTAGTCTAGGATTCAGTGACCTGACACCTACACATGCCCAGGAGCCTGAGTTGCTGAAATTTCTTGTCAGATCCACAATAGAAAGGTGTAACTTCTCTCCCAAGGGAAGAAGCTCAATCACAAGACAGATTGGTTTAAAACAAACAGCAGGAAGCACTCGTAATAAATTTCAAGATCCTCTCTGGCACCATCACAGAACGGTGTAACGGCTAACTGGTCTTTGCCAAATCCAAGTTATGTTATTTCAATGACAAAAGAGACTGGACATTATTAAGTAGCAAAATATGAATAACATGATGTGTTTTCAGTTTGTTGTGAAGCTTTTGGAGGTAAATGTAATTAACAAAGAACAAATTTCCTCAGTTCATTAAATCATGTTGATTAAAGTTCACTGCGTAGCTTTACCTAACTTTTGGTAGCTCTTTTTGTAGATGGGTAGTAATATCACCAAGACATTCCTGCTGTGCTGGATAATATCGATTTGCATTCTTATATTAAAGAATGATACCATGAATCCTTTGAATTATTAACTGATAATGTACTAACTCACTTAGGGAAAGGGCTTTTTTGTTCCAAAACAGGCCTTCTCCATCTGGAGCAGCCAAGTAAAAACAAAATCAGCACATATTTACTAACCACACTTTATGTCTAACGTTTGTTCATGGTTATTCTTTAAAGGTTACTGCATCACTCTAGCTATAAATACCTGTTTAATGTTAGAATTAATCTGAAAAAAATAGTATCCAATCCCCAGACAATAATTAAGATCCAGTTAAATAACTAAATCATTAAATGTTAAATTAATAGTCAATTCAACTTTAATAATTGATCCTGATTTATCATCCTAAAAGTCTTCTCACAGTTTCCTGTTTCTACAGCTGTGATAGCAAATCTAAGTCCTATTAACTCAGCTAGCAAAAGAAAAGTAAATTAGTCCCTACTGCAGAGTATGTATGGCAGTGGAAAAGAGTAAGTTCAGCATTTCTTATGGAATTTTTCCTTCAGCAAGTAAACTTAATTGCACAGCATTATAATGTACTTTGTGTCAAAATACGTTCTTCCTTTAGCTTTAGACAGGGAGACAATATTAAGCAATGTAAGACATAAATTATTTTATTTTAACTTATGGTAAAGAGATAAGCATGGAAAAAAGAGAAGGAACTAGTCCTGCTAGTCTTGCAAAGCTGATCCATGCAAGGTGTGCTGAGGTAACATGACTGTACCTGAGAAAAGAGCTTATACAGGATTTTATCTTTTCATGCTATAAGTGGAGCTAGATAAATAGGAGTAGTAACTGATCTACTTTAGCTACTTAAGGGGTAGTTAAACTACATCAGTCTGGTGCTAGTGAATAAGAAAGTTTCTGGTAGTGTGTTATCACTCATTCTTTAGCACTGTATCTCAAAACATACTGGAGAAATGAAACTGTTAGGTATCTTCCAAAGCCCTGTTTCTAGTTAGTATAGCTGGTATTTTTGTAGTCTGACCATAAGCACTTTCAGCTTTAATTACACATCCTTACACCTTCATCATTAATCATTAGAAGTTAAATCACTTTATATTTTTTTTTCTGTGTTTGTACAGCCTTCAGTGGGGCTTTGATTGAGAATGAAGACCTTCAAATGTTACTACAGTAGACATTTTAAAAAACGGTATCCATAAGATCTTGCATCAACCATTGTTTGTTGTAACTGCACGCGAACTTGTAGGTGAGCCTGAAAAACAATCTGCTGCCACTTATCACAGAAAACATTTTCCAAGAACATAATGCCATGACAGTTAACATTATTGTTAAATTCAAGTTTCTCTTCACCCAGAGCCTCTAACGCTTTTTTCCTAGTGATATCACATACAAGAGAACAGTACTGTCACTTACTTAATGGCAGCTGAAGGAAGAATTTATTCAAGTGTGTTGTAAAGTTACTGTTTAAAGAGCACCTGTTAGCAGAGGTTACTCCTTTCTCAAAGAGAAGGTAAAGGCTTACCTATTAGCAGTTCAACCCAGTAGGGAGAGCCAGCTGTAAAAAATTATGTTCAAGTCTCCTTGCAGGCAGAAGAACAGGTTGAAATCTGCTGCTTTGCAGTTTAATCAGTTCTGCATATTTACAGCACAAGTTTGTTTTGCAGGTACTTTGAATGGCATTTTTTCTAGAGCTGTATACAATCCAGAGTGAGATAGTTGCATCTGTGCCATTATCATAGTGTCAGTTTGTTTGAAATCTATTTCTGAACATTTTGATATCTCTATTGGCACACTGTGTGATGGAGGATGGGCATATATACCCAAAATTTTTCTAGTAGACATTAGTTTTTGTGGAGAGTATTGTGAGTGGTGATAAAATAACGAGGTAAGAAAAACAATAATATTTATTTTTCTGTATTGTATGGTTAAAATCCTGGGAAATACATTCTAAAACTGCAACAAATTCAGAGATGTTTATATATAGTCACAATTTAAAATTTTATATCTTTGTCTTTTTGACCTAGGACTTCACTGGTTACCCCAAATTTATAACTTTTAAAGCAGCTAGATAATTTAAAAAAAGATATTTGGTCCTGATCTAACTTCTTCAAGGAATGAATCCTAGGGAAGTGAAGCAAGAAGCTAATTATCTTCCTTGATGAAAAATAAATTTAAAAAAATCTTAAGTTACCTGGCTTCAACTTCTAGCCCCTGGGTTTTGAATATCTCTACTCTTTCAGGACTGAAAGTTTGGTTGCACCATGAATGCATGATTTTTGTTCAGACTCCTGTCAACTTGTACTCTGCCTGCTTCAATATTTTCTCTTCTGGTCTTAATTTGTTTTACTTTACGTACATTCAGAATGTTGCATTTTGATCAGATGACTCTTCTTTTGGCATAATTTCCTATATAAATGTAAGTTCATTTCAAGGTCATTTACTGACTCTGTCACTGTAGCTATCACCCTGTGCTTGCTCTCTTACTCTCAGCCCTCTAGGCCAGTACCTTCCCAAACTATTAAATTTTTAAACACCTTTGATCGATCTTCATGTTACTCTTTGCATGTGGGAGCTGCTCATTCACAAAACCCACATTGTTGTCTTTCAAATCTCTCCTTAAAGCTTTCCTTTATTCTGGTACTAATGAAAAAAACCCAAAACATTACCATCAGGCAACTGGAGTGCTACCAACAGTTTGATCTATTGTATCAACTAATATTGCTTCCTTATTGCATAACATCACCTTTCCTATATGTAATAATCAGCTACTCTTTGGAACAAAGTGCTGTGTACGCATAAAAACCGAGGACTTTAAGTAAGGAGGGTTTACAACACCTATATAGAATGATGTATATGTTGTACAGTTGCTGTTACAAGAGCCTAATGCCTACAATGAAACAAGCAATTTGGTAGTTTCAAATATCGTTTGCTTTATACAATATCTTATCACAAATTCCATTTTGTAGGTCTGGTCTCTGTATTAAATATTTAAATCTCAGAAGTAAATGTACCCGTTTTTCCTTTCAGTGCCTGCTAACGGGTATTTCTTCAGGCTACATGCAGTTGCCGGTATGTTAAACTCATTTTCTATTATTCACTTTTGTTTGTTTGTTTTCCCTGCTGAAAATGTTACATATTACTAGGTTCATCTTGTTGCTAGTAATCACTGAAGGGGCCTTAAAGTTACCAAAGAATTTGGGCTGTCTGATCTCCGTGGCGTGAAGGACAGAACTCTCTCATCATGGTACACGAGGAATTTTTTGTGCCTTTTTATTTCAGATGTGAATGTGTTTGTTTGAATGTAGCAGTAGACAAGTAGTCGGAGAGTCCTGAAGAAAACTGGTGGGAAAAGCTTTAAAAATGCATTTAACACAAGTGTGAGACTGGTGGCTTTGAGAAAATGGACAATGAGACCAGAACGTGGCAGGAATATCACATCTGCAGCAGAGCCCCTGCTGCTGTTTGATGGGGATTTTTGGAGCTCAGATATCTCTTGTGATGGGAGGAACCCCAGAGAAAGCATAAGCTGAACTCAACCAGTTTCCAGTAAACCAGATGATTCAACAGCTTCTTGGCCTTGGGTACTTTCTTCATTTTTGATGTTCTTCCTCCCACGTCCTCTGGTAGGAAAGTCTTGTGGTAGATGAATATGAATGTCTTACTAGGTCACTGCAGAATATGATCAGCTAGCTCATTACCATATCCTCAGTTTAACTACGTGGTTCTCTTGCGAGCACATAGGCCTTGCATGAAAGCAATATGGCATCTGAGGTGGCAGAAGACAGTTGCCTGTAGATATAACTACATAACCCACCTCAACTACAACTAGACCTTCTCTAAAGCATGCCATCCTCCCAAGGAACCTGTAGCGCATGTTATTTTTTCCCTTGCAACGTCTGCCGCCACGCAGGACCCAGCCATTCCCAGGTCCCCTCAGCCTCCAAGGAGGCCAAACAAGATGGCGGCCAGCGCGCCTCCACCCGTCCCTCGGCGCCGCCGAACCCCCACTGCGCAGGCGCAGGCGCGGCCCCCAAGCAGGTGTCCGGCCCTTCCCCATCTGCGCCTGCGCAGAAGGGCGTCCGCAGCGCCCCCGCAGGTGCACCGCGCCGGTCTGCGCTTGCGCAGAAGCGCCCCACAGGTGCCCCCTCCCCCTGTGCTATATCTGAGTACGCCGCGAACCGCACGTATAAGCGGCCATCTCACGCCTCTTGCCTTCCTCAGATCCCTCCGCCGACCGCAAAGTCGGCCCTTATAGCTTAAGCCTCAGCTCGCCTGAGGCAGAAACACAAGCCTGAAGGCACGCTAAGGCCTAAAACTTGTCTGTTTTTCCATTTGGCCCCATCTTTGGGCTCTTCGTGGGCGTGGGAGGGCTGGCGGACTCCTTCACTCGAAGCTTTGCGGAAGGATACTCATTTTTTTTACCCCGCCATCTGCTGAGCAACGGTTTCGAGGCGTGGCCAGGAGCGCGGGTACCGCCCCTCCGGGCCAATCGCAGCAGGAGGCTTGCCGCGAGCCCCGCCCCCCTGGCGCGGGAGAGCCAATGGGAGCGAGGGACGGAGCGGCGAAGGGGCCGGTCCGCGGGCCGGGGCGGGGGGCCGGCGGGCGGGCTGCGCGGGTGAGGGGGTGTGTGCGCGAGCGCGGGGCCGAGTAGTAGCGCTGGCTCCGCCGCAGCGGCTGTAACTGGGGGCGGAGGTTGAAGCGCCGCGTTCGCGGAGCCCGTTGCCCGGGCGCCGGTGTCACCGCGGGGTGCGCCGGGTGGGGGCCTGGGGGGGAAAAGCAGGTGAGGGCAAGGGCGAGGCTCGAGGGCTGCTTGGTCGGGCGGGGGGAGGGGGAGTGTTGGGGAGGCAGACGAGCGTCCGGAAGGAGCTTGGCCCGGTCGCCTGCTGCTCTGCCTTCCCTTCGGCTGCTGCCCTCCCCCTCTCCGCTTCTGCTTCTCGGAGGGAGGGAACAAAGAGGCGGCGGGGGGCAGGCTGAGGAGGCAGGGTGGCGGCCGGCCGGGGTGGATAATCGCTGGGAGCTGCACTGCAGCAGCTTGTGGTGTTTCCTTCCACCCGCCCCCACTGAGGCAATGATTAACAAGACCGTGGGCCAAGAAGCATCTTGTGGGTGTCTGAGAGCTCGGCTTGAGCCGCTTGAAAAGAAGCGGNGGCGGGCGGGGGGCGAGCCCGCCGGCGGGGCTGGGAGCGCGGCCTGCCAGCTGACCGCCGCCTTGGTTGGTTTGTTTGTTTTTTCTCTCCTCCTTCCGTCGGTTTTCTCCTTGGAGGCCTCCCGATGAGTTAAAATGGTGCTGAGGCTCGAGGGGAGCTGGTCGCTGCTCGTGGGGAAGAGGTTCCTCAGCCTGACGGAGGAGGACGACAGGCCGTGGGACACCAGTCGCATCTCGGAATGGCCCTGGAAGTCAGGCAGGATCCGAGCCGTTTCCCACACGGACATATCCAAACAAGACCTGAAGGTAACCAGGAACTTCCAAAGAGACCTTCTGAAACGACATTGTTTACCCTGTGAGTGGGGAATTTCGTGTGCGTGCATGCGTGTGGGTGTGTGTAGACACACACACATATATATATATATATGCTGTTGTTGGGAGAGAGACATCTTCTTGGTCAACTTGCCTGCTTAATATGTTTGAAAACATGTGCTTCTCTGGCTAAAGCCCCCAGTGTGCTTGTACTAATGCCGGAAACTACCTCAGACTCATTATAAATGTGTTTTCTTCCACCAGCATTTTGAAAACTTCAGGTTTTTATTGCACCCGCTGTGCCTAGGTTTTATTTCTGTGTATTTCATAAGTAATTTAAGACATTATCAGTTGTAAACGATTGTTTTTCCCATGGGTTGTAGTTACTTATGCAACTGCAACACTCCTATGTTGATGGGATTGGTGACTTCTCTTTCTTGCTCTTTGAAGTAGCTGGTAATAAACAAGTGCTTCTACTGTCTTGAAAGACGTACCAAATTCATGTATGGTGTTGGAGGTTTCTCACTCTCCTTGCATGGTGGCCACTTCTTAATGATTACCAACAGCATTTCTAAACAGACAATCCACTATTGCAAACTTAGTGTAACTTGTTAACTATATAGTTTGGGTGGAAGTCAGGCAACTTTCACAGTTTGACTGTGGCGCTCTTAAGGGGCTATTTGGCAACTGTAGTCAGTAAAACTATTCAACTATGTCTGAGTAATTACTATAGCATACAAAGTACTCACTAAGGACAAAACTCCATTATAGTAACTGCATCTTGTTACATGGTCCTCTTATTTGTTTCTACAAGGGACTTTGGTGGTGGGCCGTTCTATGACAGGAACAACAGTACTATCTTTCAATTAAAACTGTTCACTTGCTTTTTTTTTTTTTAATGGGAAGAACTTTTGTGATCTCAGATTAACTGAAGAAGCACCTGCTTCTTGTCAAACAAGAAGAAATTGTACGTGTTTCTGACTCTTTCTTGAAAGTGCAAACTTTGGGATTTGTTATGAAGAGTTGTGAGTTGGAGGCCGAGCTTCTTGTTGTGGATCTGTGGCAGGGGTGGAGCTTTTTCCATCTTTGGCCGGTGGGGCTGTGCCCATGCCGTACTTGGAGTGAGGAGGAGGATGTTGGTGCTGCTGAAAGCTCTTCTTAAGAACCTTTTCTGGGACTTAAAAGGAGAAGGAGCAGGTGCTGTTGGGGACTACTGTGAGCCTTGTAACTGGTTACGGTTTTGCCAGAAGCGATTGACTTAATGCATTCTCCAGTGAAAGTGTTAAAGAAGTTGCAAAGTAGACAATTGAGGCACAGAGAGCTTTTGTACCAAAACACATGCCATGTCCTTTCCTCTCTTGCAGCTCTGTGGAAGAGTAATGTATAGTTAGACCCAAAATAGTAATGGATTGGGGGAAAAAAGTCTCTAAAGGAGTAGACTATTTAATCTTTTTGTATTGTGTCAGGAGCAAGCTACAAAATAGAAGGGCTGGCAACTACTTTTGAAACTATTTTCTCAACTGTATTTTCCTGTTTGTGCAGTGTTCATACAGTAGACAAAACAAGCTGTTCTGGTTCTGGTACTTGCATTATTTGCTTATCTCTTTCATTGTTTCCATGAACTTCAAAATGACTAAATTCATTTCTGCACCCATTAGTTTTATGACTCCTGTCTGTGGTAATGCTGTTTTGCGTGCATGCTTTTACTTGTCTTTCCCCTTAGAGGGAAGCTAAACACAAGAGAATGTTTCTAAGATTCATTCAACTGAGATTTTGGTGCTGTTAGTTAAATGTATTTAGACTGGATCCTTGTATTTTATGGGAAGAGGGAGTGATTTTTCTGAGTAGTGTTCCCTATCAAGACATTCCAATTCCTGTATTTAGGCAAAGTTGTATTTGTGGTCTTTCCCAATCCTCTGCTGATCTCTCCATGTTGCCTATGAAAGAAGAGTAATGCCATCCCAAAGAAATTGGCCAACCCACTGTGTTTTTGCTGTGAAGTGACAACTGCTTTCCTCTTGAAAAATTTGTATAGATGCTTGACAGATTCATAAAGATAAAACCAGGCAGCAAATGACCTTCTTCATGTTACATAATTTGATCACCTTCACTGGCTTACTGTCATTTGTGCTTTTAATAAATCAACTAAAGTTGTTCTTTGGGACTCTTAAAATATTTCTGGAAAAACAACTTGCTTATTCAGGTACTCCAGTTTAGACTTTGTGGAAAATGAATGTGCCGCTACTGTACACAGTCCTTTAGAGTTTTAGGGGTTTTTTTTGTGTGTGTTTCCCTGATTGTAAACACTGGTGGCAGAGTTAACACATTTAACTGTCCTTGAGCAGCAGAGGACTTTTTTGAGAGAGGAAGGTTGTAGAGTTAAATAGGAATATTAATGTTTTATGTGACAGAAATGATGACAAACCTGTTAACATTGACTATCACTTATAAAATACTAGGTCAGGCTGGGATGCATTAGTGATTGCTTGATTGTGTGACAGAAAGGCAGTCGTCATGTCTATGTTATAAGTACTTCTTTTTTTTTTTTGAGGAAATTGGTGTTTGTTTATCCTTTTTCATTTTACATGTGTCTGAATTTTATGGTTAGTTACTCCTTCACTTTGTTTCCTTTCTGTAGATTTGTGTAGAATTTGATGATGAGTCATGGGAAAAGCGAAGATGGATGGAAGTCTACAGCCATAAAATGAAAGCATTCCTGGTGGAGCAAAAGCTGGTACTGGCTGAAAGAAAATATCAAGGCGGTTCTTTGTCCCCTGTCCAGTGGCCTGCAATGGCAAGTATACACTTGGCCTAACTCATGTTGGTTCTGCAGTTCCATGTTTGAAGGACAGTGTTGTTACAAGTGTGAATTTCTCAAGTGCAGTTTCACTTGTGTACTCTTATATGTGATCTGAAAGGAAACTAAATCTCTTTGTACAGTTAGAGCTAGGCAGAGCTTTTAAGCATTTGAAGTTGGTATATTGTGCCTGGACATACGGGAATGTATTTTTATGATTTTTTTTTTAAAATTCTTGCTTTACTGTGCCTCAAGTACTGTTAATTCTTCAGTGATTCTTGATCTGAGACAAAAATAATTTAAATGACTCTTATGTGATGGGAGCCTGGCACAGATAATTTGTGAGATCTGGATTTTGTGCATATAAAAACCTGAGCCAGAGAACTAAGCTTTCTGTAACTGCCATGCATGGCTGGCTAGGCGAATTAGCCAGTAGAGGTGAACAGGGAATATTTCTTAATATATTCAGCTTGTATAGTTTTACGTGACTACTTTGGATATTGCTACTCATAAAAGTAGTTGTGAAGTAAATGAAGATGTAAACTTGCTGAACATTCATTATGCTGAAGTTGTAGTCCATGTTTAATACTCTTACCTTCTATAGGTATAAAGTATGCAGTGTAATTCATATTGCTGCATTTTAGCTGAGGTTTTTCTTAAGTAAACTAATCTAAGCAGATATTTATTGGAAGAAGGGCCAAATAGGACAGGAGAGGAAGTGGAAAGATGAATCCTTAATTTTATTTCCTGACCTGTGCATTAATATCAGCGTTTCTACTGGGAGATTTTGCTGATACAATGTTCTGAAAACCTGCTTATTTAAACTTAACTGTTGTCCCTTTCTAAGTATCTGAACAATTCTTACTGTTTACTTGTTTTTGTTATGCATAAAACTTCCTTCATGATGTGTTTGAAGTGTCAGTTCATGCACTGTACTTGTTTAAAAGCTCATTTAGCAGAGGAATGATGTAGGATAAAGTAAAGCACAATACTGGAGCTTGCCTTGGCAAAGAAGACTTTTTTTCCTCCCCTTCCCACCACTCAAGGCAGGAAAGAAGGGGTTAAAAAAAGGGATATGTGGATTAATTTGTGTAAATCTTGATACAACTTACCGATTTGAGTATATGGGAGAGTATGTTTCTGAGAAATGGAATAGCTTTGCAGAATGTCTTGTAATGTCCCGTCCCTCCTGGAGAGACTCCTGTTCCTCTTGCAGTGACACTGCTCCTGATGCTTACCCACTCAAACCTGTTACTGCAGGACTAGACAAAACTTAACCTTGAACATATTAGGAAGAGTTCAGAAGCTTTTAAAGGAAACTTTTGTTGCTTGTCTGTTCTTAAAGCCTTTGGTAGATCTGAACACAACATCATTCTGCTGCAGGGGTATAACAACTATGAGGCTATCCAAGTCGTTATACACACTTAAACTAAGGCTTCAGTATACTATTGATGTTGCATGAACTTTTAGAACTTTAATGTAAGCCATACAACAGGCCTTCATTGAGGAGTCTAGAGAACAAGTTTTATGAGGAGTGGCTGAGGGAACTGGGATTGTTTAGCCTGGAGAAAAGGAGGCTGAGGGGAGACCTTATCGCTCTCTACAGGTACCTGAAAGGATGTTGTAGCGAGGTGGGGGTTGATCTCTTCTCTCAAATAACAGGTGATAGGACAAGAGAAAATGGACTCAAGTTGTGCCAGAGGAGGTTTAGATTGGATATTAGGGAAAATTTCTTCACTGGAAGGGTTGTCAAGCGTTGGAATGGGTTGCCCAGGGAAGTGGTTGAGTTGTCATCCCTGGAGGTATTTAATGATGTGTAGATGTAGTGCTGAGGGACATGGTTTAGTGGTAACTTGGCAGTGCTAGATTAATGGTTGGACTTGATGATCTTAAGGGTCTCTTCCATCCAAAACAATTCTATGATTTGCTAGTTATTCCCCCAAGGTACCATGAGGAGGGTTTTTTCATTAACATATCCACAATTAGAACTCTTAATAATAGTAAATTCTTCATGTTGAGATGAATGATTAATGATTGTTAATGACAACCACCTGAACTGAATTCCTTACTCATTCTAATAAAGGAAATCGAGGATAGTCCAGTAATTACTTTATTAGGCATGTATTAGAAGTTGTATTAGAAGTTTTATTAGAAACTTGCGTTGTTTCAAGAGTTGCATGTAGATGTGGTATCTTAACAGAGAAATAGATGCAAAATTAAAATAATTTTTTAAAAGCAAGTGTGAATGATGGATCTTATTACTCTGTTTCTAAGAAAATGTTTATCACTTTTCTAGACTTACAAATCCTTAGTGGACAAAGCTGGTTTGGGATCAATGGTTTCAGTACGCTATCTTGGTGAAGAGAGATGTGTGTTTCTTTCTAAAGACCTTTTGACACCCATTCAGGTAACCTTGTATGGCATTATAAAGATGGAAGATAAATCTTTTATCTTGGTGTTTAAGAGATATTAATATATTCTAAATGTAAACTTAAGATGGGAGAAACTTGGAGTAGGTATATATTGCTGTAACTCATAAATGCTAGTTCTGAATGTAATGTGTATGTTGGTTAAAAACCTTCTGAAGCTGATCCAGGACATGGTCGCTTAAGAGAGCTGGATGAAGGAGTGTACTAGGACAGTTATTCAGCTCAGGTGACAGCAGTCACATCGTGTTGATGGTGGGCATAATCTGGAATAGCTTCCCTTTGTTTTGGTGGACATAACTGTCATTACTATGAAAGGAGTTGCAGTGATGTCTGGAATAAATCTTGCTATTGAACAGAAACACATCACTTCTAATCCTAAACAAATGAGGAATTGGGCAGGACATAAATGAGATTGTTGAATTGTAGTCACTTTATTGAGCACCAAGAGGAAAGTTTGTTAGTGAAGATTAGGTAGAGATGGGTTGAAACAATTGCTCCATGTGACTGGTCAGGCATTTTGAAGAGTAGTATCTGCCAATGATAAAGGATTTAACCTTTTCAGGAAACTACTGTTAACACCTATAAGCAGTCTTAATAAAACTAGTCATAGATGTCCCATGTTGCAACTACTAGTAGTGCCATCATTAGTGTTCTACTTTGACTTGTTAACAGTCAGCAAATGGACAAGTCCTCTTGAGAAACTAACAAAAGAATTACTTAAAGCTAAATTTGAGTTGTAGATGGTTGTATTGCCTGTGTTGTCTCAACAACAGAGTAAAGATTTCTTTGGTTTCTTGAGATGGACTGGATCCTGGCATTATTATCAGAAATAGAAACATAAAACTTAAAATATTTGCATTTACATCTGCTGAGGACTACTTATACGTTGTTGCTTCTGAGAACTTAAAATCGTAAATTAAAAAATGGGTGGTTCAATTAAACTTAGTGCTCACTAGCAGTGTAGTGAAACAAAGCCAGATTGTTTTCAGAACAGTATTAAAGTGGACCTGGAGAACTCACTTCAATCTGGCTTGCAGATGATCAATCCAGAGTAGTGGTAAGGAAATTGTTTGCCTCAATAAATACAATATCCTAGGAGCTGAAGGAACGGGAAACTTGTTGGACTTGTATGAATTTCTGCTGTCTTGTTTAACAAAATCCCATAGTCTTTAGAAACAAAAGTATTATTCTTAACAACTTCTATTTTTTTTCCCTTAAATAGGATATGGACAGTTCCAGGCTTCCTCTTAAGGATGACCAAAATGTTAATGAAGAAATTCAGGCTTTGGTTAAGAAACACCTAGACGAAACACGCTTGGTACAAGGTATGAGCCTATTCGGTAGTGGTAAACTCTGGCAATAAATACTCAAGTCAAAAGAGAAGTCTAAGCAGTGGTATAAATGACAGTAATATCTTTCAGGGATAACAGCTTTTTTAAAATACTGATTCCACTTTCTTATACAGCAGTGAATGCAAAATGTGAAGGATTATAGAGATTTAAGTTTCAAATATTTCCTTTGTAAGATTGACTACATCATTTAGGCACACGTAGATGGCCTGGCACTTGTGAAAGAGATATCAAATATGTAGCAATTCTCACTGAAATTATTTGGAGTTACTTATTGTTTCAGGTAGCTTGATTTATTTATTTTTTTTACTAAGCTGCTTGTTTATAAAAACTTCCGAAGTTTTGTATAGAGACTACTTTTTTAGTCAAGTTAAAATTGTTATTTTTAGATTTACTAGCTTCAAATTCTTAATTACTGGGTTCATACAAGAATGTTTGGAGTCATATGCTTGCATATGCAAGAAACGTCTTGCTTTAATGGAAAGGTAAATGCTGCAACTTAGAGTTGTCATTTCTAGTATTGTAAAGAGGAAAATTTCACAACTAATCATTGAATCTTCATTTCCATGTCCACTGATCTGCCTCCCTGTCTGAAATCTGGAGGTCAGTCCGGACTCTGCTGCATGTCTTAACCTCCAGAAAACTTCATTGAACTATTCCAGGAAGGAAGTAGCTGGAACATAGTTTTATCATGTTTGGTTTTGTTTTTTTTTCCCCCCTGCCTCAGCTATGTGGAAGTTGTCTCAAGGTTCTTGGTTTGTTTGCTTACTTCCATCTTGGCATACAGTACTGTCGGCAAATTCATGTTGGTAACTGTGATGATCTTCATGCTCATGCTCCCTTTTTCTTAAGATCCATTTTCTTGTATTTTTTTTTTCTCAAATTTTAAGGTGGAAAAAATATCATTGGTTCAAAAATTAGAATTTATAGCCTGGATCCATCTACTCAGTGGTTCACAGCAGTTGTTGTTAATGGTAATCCAGCTACAAGAACTCTAGAAGTTAACTGTCAGGAGGTAAGAACCAGTTGCTATGGGTTTGCAAATGGAGATGGGGAATGGATGAGAACTTGTATTTATATCCCCACCATCCCCATTTTTAATTCTGTCCTTGCTGTAATAAGCTTAAAAAATGGGGATCAGTGTAGTGCAGAATAATCTATTACCCCAAAGTGTTTCTGTATGGTGCTGGTAGAATTATCAAATAACAAATGGCCTTCTATGCAAAATGAGGGAGACTTAGAATTTTTATTTGAAAAGTGAGGCAAAGGTACGATACTGGTTTCTTTGCTTTCTATGCTGTGTAGAAAGTGCTCTGAAGCACCAGTTCATATGTGTGTTTTCATCCAGACACTCTGTCATAATGATATATTGTTAAATTCAGCCTGGTATTCAAAGAACCTAGAAGTTTAGTGTCTAAGCTTAGTCTATACCACATCTAAGATAAATACATTCAGACAGTAACTTTCACCTCTTTAAATGGCTGCTTCTGTGTTTTTGTTCCTTTCCAAGATTCCAGCTTTAAAAACTCTTGATCCAGAGTTAATTCACGTTGAAATCATATATGACAACAATGGAAAATGTGGTAAGACCTATTATTGTTTGTCTTTCAAACACTAAGTAGGACATTTGTGATAAATATACTTATCTTGATCACCTTCTCTTCCAGATAAATCTAAAAGAATGGGGGGCGTGAAAAGGAAGTCATCTGAGAATAGTGGAGGTGTTGAAGTTAAACACACAAAATCATCTCCTGAGGTATTGTCTTACTACGTTATATATGACTGTTATATAATGGTTATGTCATTTCTCAGAACAGACTTGGATAAGCATTAGATAGAAAAGTGGAATAATAAATATAATCCCTAGGAGGGTGTGTTGAGTTCTTTGAAACTTGTCTAGGCATGGGCAAAACATCTTGCCTTATGATAATCGGAGAAAAAGTTACTGAGCCTTGAAGGTTGGGTTTTTTTTTTAAAAACTGTGCTTTTTGGCCTTCCTGCTTAGGAGTTAGCCTGCCTGGTCATGTATTCTGTAGTGGGAGAAAACGCAAAGCAGTACTCAAGTTTACAACCTTTGCTTTTTGTGTTCTTTTTTTAAACTATTTAGTACTTAAACCCTATACCTTCAGCTATGCTTGCATGCTTTGAGGATTTAGGCTACTCAAGCAGCAGTCTGGAAGAATGTTGTTTCAGGACAAAAGGGAATATGACTACTTTTCTAGTACTTCCATGTCTACACATATTTCTCTTATGAGTGACCTGCCAAGTATCACTGAGATCTAAGAAAACTCTCTAAGGTCAAAAAACAATCTGGGTAACTTAAGTATAGAAATGGAAATGAAAAATAATGGCTTGGCTAAAGAACAGTACTTCAAACTTACCCTATAATTTCGCCCCAGTATTTCAGACCAAAATTTGCATTTTAGGCAGGAACAGCCATCTGGAAGCTCTAGAGTGGTGGAGGGGTGGGAGGGTAGGTTTTTATTTCATTCTTTTGGCTTCATGTTCTTGGCTTCTGTGCAGTCAGTCCTGTGCCGAGTCAATTACATAGGTCTGGCTAATGACTGGATATCGCTATTAGAAATGTTTAATGGCTTCACAAAGATACAGCATGATGTAGCAAGTACAGGATAAAATTCCTCAGTGAAAAGAATGATCTATTTTGTATTTACTGCTAAGGAAGAGTGTGCAGCAAATCAGCATGAAGTAACCTGTACATTGCAGTCATACTCTGTTTATGTTGTTTCTATAGCTCATGCTTGAGTACCTTTAGCATCTTTCCGGCGCTCAATTTGCCAGTCTTTAGCTTTCTGCATATTCAGCCATTGAGCAGCCTGCTTGATATGTGCAAAGCTGGTCTTTATTTCATATTCCAACTGTCCTGCAGAAGAGTTATCATGGTTTGAATTCATAGCTTGATTTCACCACACTTTTTCCTTAAAGTAGTGAAGTTGTTTACTTCTAATTTTCTAGTCTGCCTTCCTTCAAAGTACTGGATCTTTTATCACTTTTGTGTTCTTTAGGAAATGTCTTGCAGCTATTTTCTCAAAACGGTTACAAGTGATTGTGCTTTCTAATAAAGAAAACAGAAGTTCTGTTTGTTTCTCTGGTTTTGGTGGATGTGAATATATGGGAGTGAGAAGCTGAAGCCGTATTTTTTGTTTTACTTAGTATGTGATAGTACTTGGATTTCTAATATGGAATTCATTAATTCCAGTGTTTTTTGAGAGCTTGTCTCAATGCCTGACAGCTGTGTTATACCAAAGCAGAAAGGAAATATTTTGGAGTTGATGGTAACGAGTCTGTAGTGTAACTTCCAGCAGTAAGTTGAGCATGTGGGAGTGAAATATGGATGTTAGAGCTGAGGAAGGAGCCCCACAAAAAACTACTGTTTTTAAAGACACTTGCTAATTTGGTAGGCCTGTTGTATTCCTAAAAGAATTCTAGATTTGTGAGGCTGGTGATTTAATCAGCACAGGATTTCTTTACTTAACACTTTCTAGAATCCCAGTACAAAGATTTTGTTATTACAAGGAAGTTCACATCTAGATTTTTGGTAATGTTGTCAGACTAACTTCACAGTTTTAATTTTCTCTAGGATTTTTCAGATGAGTTCTGAAAGCTATTTCTGAATTCTGATTACTGCAATTATTTTTAGATAGATCATTGCACTGGCGGTTATGAAGAGCAGTGTTTTCTATCCTCTTTGCCACCTTTTTAATACACCTTTAATAAGGAAGCCTTCCCCCAAAAGTTTGTTGTTATTTGGCAGAAAATGAATTGGAATGAGCAGTGTTTCATGGACGCTATAAGGTTTAAAAGGAGACTGTGAGGTTTTTCCATCTTATGGACTGAGTGAGGAATGGTCTTCAATGAGCTTTATTAAACATGGTAGGAAGTGTATTAATGTACCTTTCTTTTTAAGCTGAACCCTGCAAAGTAGTATTTCTGTTATCTTGAATTTTCCTAACTATTAAAGTCTTCCTTACAGGTTTCTCCTAGTCAGGGACATGTGCAGTCAGTACCAACAGTGTTGGGTGAAGCATTGCTAGGATGTACTCCTGCTAATAAAGACCAAAGGCATCAAGGCCTGCCCTTGCCAGCTAACTCACCACCCAATCTTGGTGCAGAAACTCCTCAGGGGTAAGGAATCAGTTTATGCTTATGCAACTTTTTTTCTCCAAAAATAACTTAAATTCTTAGCACAACAAACTCGGAGGTCATTTTAAAGAACTGTAGTAACTAGGTTTCTGTAATATTGGCATAGGAAAGTGTTAGACTTAAATTCCCTGGATACATAATTTGCTTGTTTATACCATATTTTTCTTTTTTATCTTGGAGTTGCCCTTCGATGTCATAAGCCAATGTTACTGCTTCATTGTACCCGTCTGTAAACTGATGGGCTATACATCAGTGTTGTGCCTACTTTTTGTCATGCATTTCGTCCCTGCCCCCTAGAAAAACAGAACACATTCAGGCAGGTGTCCTGTATACTAGCTTCTTGCAGATCAAGTACAGGTCCTCAATTATATATCTGTTGAACACGTAGCAGCTTTAAACTTCTTTGTTACCTGTAGGGGGCTAGAAAATGTCCAACTGGGTGTAAAACCTTCCAGTACCGAGTTTCCCACTCCAAACTTTCCTTGAACAAATTTGAGCTGATACTGCATTTCCATTATAAAACTAGCTCTAGAAGTCATGTTGTGAAGACATTTTTCAATCAGATAAATGTCTCCAAAATACAAAATTCTACATCAGCTGTGACAGGAGGGAAGGCAGTCAGGGGCCTGAGGTGAAGGGTATGTTTTAGTCAATTCTCTGACCATAGCAAGTATAGGAACAGTATTGTATCATGGAACTTCTCCTGAGTATAAACTGTTGCATGAAAAAAATGTGAAAGTAACTGTGTAATTGTGAGAGAAAGTAGTGGAGTAGCTGCATACCTTAATTTGTGTGTGCCTACATGTGTGTACAGCTTTATCATTCTGTCCAACACTTTAAAAAATCAAAACCAAAAAGACCTCAAACCCACAAACCTATTTAACCTCACACAAAACTTAAAATCTTGGAACATCAGGATTCAAAGTACATGATTAAATTTCTTCTTTCAAGCTTTAAATGTGATTAAATTGAGTAGCTGATGCCCTGATTTGACACCTTTTTCTTTGTCTAATTATTGTGTGTGTTTCAGCACATGTAGACGAAGCTTACCGGAAACTCATCCTTCTTGTCTTAATACTGGAATTAAACCATTGAAGGACGATCTGACAGCCTTTCCTAAAGTGAGGTTTATATCTAAAGAACAAATGCAAAATCTCAATGATCAAAATGGTAAATATACCTCTTTGACAACCTCAAGATCATCTTTGACTGATTCAGCTAATGAAAAAGGACCCAACCTGAAAAATACAAACGAACCTCTTATGAAGCCCACAACAAACTTTCCAAAAGAGTGCATTTCTGTAAAACAGTTGCAACACCTTAACTCTTCCATAGCAATACCCAGAGTCAGTAGTACTCTTGAACTGCAGCGGACTTTAGATTGTAGACCCTCAACCTCAGATGCACATCTTCTCTCTTTTACTGAGTCTGGAGTTAAATCACAAAGCAATTGCAACAGTCAGAACAGTCACAAAGGAAACAAGGTTGATGAACTTATAGACATGGAATTTTTTATTAGAAGAAATTCAAATGAGATTCTTTATGACAGAAATGAAAATGAAAGCTTTTGGACTGGAAGTGCCAAGGTCCAGGATAATAGTAAGTATTTTTAAAACTTCCTGTCATTTGAAAGTCCTTGTAGTTACACAGAAAATACATGCAAGTAGGTCTTTTGTAACATGCAAAATTAGTAATTTAAATTGTGTGAGTGATTTAGAATTTGAGTCATTTGTGGGTTCTTTTACAAGGGGAATGCAGTAAACTTGATAAAAACGTCCTTTCATGATAAAGGATAAGGACTAACCATTAATTTCTAGAAATAAGTTGTTACAAAATATATGCAAGAACATAATGGCAAAACAGATTACAAAAACAAGGTTCTGTTTGGAATGCAAATGCTGATGGCATAATGACTGCTTTTTCTTTTTTTTTAAGCAGTGGTCCTAAATTTTGTAAGCATGGTGGGAGATGGAAGTTGTTCTCAACAAAGCTTTCTTCAAGAGTGGCTTTCATTTAATAACTGTTCTGTTCTGAAACTAAAAAAACATAAGCCCCAACCAAACAAAAAAATCAAGAACCACCCTTGTTTCTATGTTTTCTGTGGCCCAGTTCCATTTGGTGAGCTCTTGAAGTTTTCCACATGGAAGAATGGGAAAGGCTGTGGTTGTTTAAGGAGCTGGACTCCTGGTGTTATGTATTGTGCTGTGCATCAGGTGGTATAGCTGATCATCCTGGGTTTCTGGGAATCTCCCTACACACCCACCTCTTTCTTTCCAATCTCATGTTGCTTGGTCTTGGATTACTATGTGCTGTTCCATAATTAACACAGGTACACAGCCAGCCAAGCAGTCATTGTTGTGCCCTGCTAGGCCCCACCTGCAATGTGGGAGGAAAGGACATGTCTGGCATCTGTTAAAGATGCTGAAAGCTGTTGTTGCATTGTGAAGGGTGAAAACAGGACTGAGAAATGGCCAGGTTGTACTTCTGTCTTAGTTGTGAAAAGTGGTCAACTTCATGCTCTGGTTGACTTGGTACTCAGGTACTCCAGCCCTGATGGCTGAAGAACTTTCATTAAAAGCAGACACTCTTTCAAAATACTGCTCTGTGTGGAGGGAATGTTAAACTTGGGTCCACAGACTATGACTCCAGTGGAACTATAGCTTGAGAAAGTTTCTGCTGACCTGAAAAGAGGTTTCTGCTGACTGTAAATATTTTAGCATAACTTTGTTTCAATGCAGTGTGAAACTTACAGGAAAAGTTGTCATGGATCGTTCACTAAAGTATGTTTGCTTGCATCTTTATATGAGAAACTGAAGCTTGTCTAATCTACACTACTCTTCCCTGCAGTAATTGTTCGCAAGTCAATTTTAGCAGATGCTGCTAAAGTGAAGAAGCTGCAGCAAAGTGGAGAAGCGTTTGTACAGGATGGTTCATGCAATAATATTGCACCTCACTTGCATAAATGCAGGGAATGCCGTTTGGACAGTTACCGGAAGAACAAAGAGCAAAGAGACTCCACTGTCTTTTGTCGATTCTTTCACTTTAGAAGGTAAGAACAATTTTGACTCTATTTATGCCTTGATATTCTTTAAATGTGAATAACATGCCCCACACGTTTGAGTTGGACATCTGATCTTTTTTCCTTTTCTGAAAGGGGGACCGTTGTGCTCACTGTTAGCTATAACATGGATCTTCATCTTCCAGGACAGATTAAAAAAAAAAACAAACCAAAGTTATTTGGTCAAAGTGGTCTCATTTAGGTCTCTGGTTCAAAACTGCTAGATATCAGTGTAGAGCTGTTAAGCTATAAGGCTAATATACCCAACTAATGAGAGGTTGCCTGTGGTTTTTTTAGCCCTTGGAAATTTTGTAACTGCTTTATTTGAGTAGAAAATATTTTGGCAGGACTTTGAGCTCTTTATTTTGCTATTCTGGGCTGAGTGCCAATGGGATAACATGAGTTTAGTTTGAGTGCTCAGTAGTATTGGAGATAGTGAGAGGGTAGATTCTGTGCCTGTCTTTCAAAGTTTAGTGGTTGGACATGTGAAATGTTAGACATACTGCAACTCTTCCACAGCTGTAGATGTAAGTGGCCAGGGGCTTTCAGCTGGAATCATGGAATAGTGATGGGCAAAACTATAATTTACATTGTGTTCTTTGTTCCACTTCACACTTGAGAGTTTGTGCCACTTCAAGTTTGCCATAGAACTGTTTAATCAGTTCACTCAGTATTTCAGGGGGGCAGATGGGGAGGGTCAGCAAGGCAATTTTAAGGAAAACCTGGTGACTGTGGAGTGGTGGTTGCTTTTCCAAACCCGATCAGCAGCTTCAAATGCATTATACCCCACCTACAGCCCCCAGAGCCTGATTCTTGAGTTGAACAAAGTCTTTTGATGTTTTTATCTCTTTAGCTCTTAAGACACCGTGAGGAACCCTTTAAAAAAAAATGTTAAACTGTTACTTGAAGCGTATCTATAAGCCCAGGGTGGACGTTGTCAAACTGCAGTGTATGGCTGTTTTTTAACATATCCTTTCCTTTAAGTTGTGTAGATTTTTCCATTAAATACTTGATCTCATGTCCAGATGTTGTTGCACGCTGCTTTTTATTTCCCTCCCACACCTATTTAAGCTTTGTGGCATGGGCTGTGTTTTATGGGAAGAAAGTAACACTTGTGATATTGGAGAAGAAAAGCAAGAATACAAGGGATATGGGAAGCTTAGTCTCAGTTTTTTCTTTTGATTTTCAGAGGAATTACTTTCTTTTGAGTCTCTAAGTAGAATAAAAGAAAGCTACAGGCTGGAGACCTTCTAAAGAGAGGAAACTGAAAGCAGAATGCTTACAAAGATCATGAAAAAACCCCAAACTTTTCCACTCTTTCATTTGTTTCTTGAGGTTTATTCTTCTTCCACCACAACACCGTCCCCATTGTAGCTAAAGGTTAAAAAAAAAAAGTATTACTAACCTGTTATTTAACCTCAGATTAGAGATTTTACTATAAGTCTTGGGATAATCTGACGTTAACTGAGATATTCAAAAATGTGTGACATCAGAGTAACAACAGACTACGCTAATTCATCTTCTCAGTGTAAAAATCTAGACTTGCAGTGCAGTTCAAAGCAGTTGAATCCTTCAGTTTTGAACTTGAAGCTGATGGAACTGTCTCTTTTTATTGAATGTGAAATCTGCAAAGCTTGAAGATGGTGTTTGTCTGATGATATCAATTGCCAGCATGTGTTTTCTTGCCATGCTTAACACTATAGCGAGCACGTGTTGTCATCAGAAGTCAATTTCCCTCTACAGCATTTAGTAAAAAGGTTCCTGAAAACATAGGCAGAGCTCTTGATGTTTTTTATTTAATAAACTACTACAGATCTCACTCTTTCCACCTACTCAGAATCACTCAAGAATATATTACTCAAATTTTGCTGAAGTTTTTGACAGCTACTTCCAAATTAATTGTTACTGAAATATATTAGATATTTAAGGTGTTCTAATGTCTCTTGTGAGTCGTACACAGTTCTAGATTAAATTCTTACTGTTACCTCCTCTGTGTGATCCTTAATGCCAATGCATTTAAAAAATTGTTAACTTGATTTGGTTTTGTGTGAATAAAAATCTATGGTTAGGAAATCTACCTTACTATAAAAATGTGAAATTTTGAGTCTTTTTTTTTTCTTTTAAATATGCAGTACATTAAGCATGCTTAATGCTAATGACAAGTATGTTTACCCATGTCTGTTGCAACCATTAAGTGTTAAACTCATTCACATACAGTATGTGTTTAGAGTTCAGGCATTGACTCATTGGAATGAATGTAAACTAATAAAACATTTGAGATGATTGTTTTTTCTTCTCTCCCCCTTCTTTCCCCAGGTTGCAGTTTAATAAGCATGGAATACTGCGTGAGGAAGGCTTCTTAACTCCAAATAAATATGACCCTGAGGCTATTAGCTTATGGCTACCTTTATCAAAAAACGTTGTGGGTCTAGATCTTGACACAGCAAAGTATATCCTAGCCAACATTGGAGATCACTTTTGTCAGCTAGTGATATCTGAGAAGGAAGTTATGTCTACGATTGAACCACACAGTAAGATCAATTTTTATTAAAATAATCTGTATTTTAATAGCTTTGTATGCAAATTTAAGCTTCTGACCTGTGTGAAAATAATTGCATGCATTTGGAAATGCCATGTATGACTTCTGTGTTTCCCTCTCTTCTCAGAGAGGTAATGGTTAAGATTCAGTGTGAACTACTGTTGACAACTCCTTGCTCACAGGCAGGGGTAAAGGGAAAAGTAATTCTACCCTTTATGTCAGAAGACTTTTATCAATTTATCAAATTACTTCTCCTGTTGAAGAGAGTATAATTCTGTTATGAAACAAAGTGTAAAAAAAAAAATTAAATAAATAAAACAGCAGGCAGCTGACAATCTATTCTTAGCATGCAAATGAAACACAGCTTTCATTTTGACTGCACAGATTCTGTTAGATTGCTTTGGTCCTATTTTGTTGTTCTTGCATAATGGACCTAATGCTGTCTGTGAAATCAGTAAAGAAATCATTTTTTTTCCACCTGAAATTTTCCAGTAGGACTGTTTCAAGTGATTATATGTACAGCCCTACTGGGAATAGACCAAACCTTGCATCCTCGAACACAGGTTTTTTGGCCACATCAGAAGAAAACATGAGCAGGCGGATGTGGAAGGCTGTGATCTTGCATAACCACTTCTCAGAGTAGAAAGACTCTTAAAACTTGGTTTGTTTTTTGGATTATAACTACATGACAGATGCATTACAGTTTAGAAGACTGTACTCAATGTCCTCTGCATTTGGGTGGTATTGACATTATATAAAGATTGTATCAGTTTACTGGTCACTCCAAGGTTTTGAATAGAAGAAAAAAACTGGCTTAAATGTCCTTCTAAAGGGGAGGGAAGGCTTGAGATATTTCAGAAATGTTTGCTGTGGGGTCTTATCCTGGACTACTTTGAATCTGCAAGCTCTGCTCTTTGCTTGAACTGAGACATATGCAGGCTTGTGGACCCAAAGTATCAATAGCCAAAGTGAGAGGTACAGACTAGAACGCTTTCAGAAGGATGACATTTTGGGTGGAATTTGTGAAGCAAAGGGGAGGTATGGTGTTTCTTAATAGCAGAGGATGCATCTGTTAGCATACCTACCAGAAACATCCTCTGCTTAAAGAAAACCCAAAGACATGTGAGTTCTGGAGTTGGTTTGAAAGGAGCAAAATGTCATTAATTCGTCTTTGATTGTTTATTGCCCTGACTGGTGAGAGTAAAAGAACTCAATTTCATTAAAATGGAGGAGATTTTTTTTTTTTAATGCCTTGGGTAGGAAATAATTAATTTGCAGTCTAGGTATCCATCCTTTGAACAGTTCAGTGAAAGAGTGAGCATTCAGTTGGCATAGGAAAAAGGTAGATTTTCCTGCCACCCCCATTTAAAGTTGTGGTAGACTTTTCTTGGTGGAGTTCAGTTGAAATAGTACCTTTTCATAAAAATTCTGTCTCTGACAAGCTGACCTTTTCCAAAATATGAAAATACTTCATTCCAGTACTACTTTTTAGGGGATTCACGTTTGAATATTTTTGAACTCCACAGTATGTCTCGGGGTCAGCCCTTCTCTCTTTTACCAGTGAATTACTGGACTCTGATAGATAGAGCCACGAGACAAACAAGTGTAGTGGAGAAAATTATTTGGGAGAGCTTCCTTAAAGAGAGTTCCTTAAAGAATAAGTAGAAAAGCACAAGTGAAATTATCCCTGTGTAGTAAAAGATTGACTAGTGTAGAAAGAACAGCTTGTTAGGTCACGTTGCTCCCTGGCCACCAAGTGCCAGAAGGAGACCTACAGAAAGAGGAGAGAGGGTCAGACTATGGAGAGGAAACAAAAGAATAGGAGGAGTAGAAAATTACAAAATCAGAAAACTGAAATATGAAATTACATGCAACATATAACAAAAAAAAATATGGAGGATTGGCCTAGAAAATGGTAAATATAGTGCATGTTTATAAAAGGCAAAGAAGAATGGAACTGGTGATATTTAGACTTCTGTCTCCTGGAAGAATTTTGAAGCAAGTAGTCAAACAATTTTTACCTCCTACTTAAGAACAAATTGTGCCAAGTTATTCTAGTGTTGTTCCATACATAGTTAATGGGCATTATACGGAAGAAAAGCAACAGATGTCTTGGATCCTGGTGTAGGGTTTTTTTAGCATACGTTAGGACATGGTATCTCTTAACTTGCTTTTGAAATTAAGAAACATTGTGGGCAGAAAAGTTTTAGAGAAGTTACAAGTATGGAAGGAGGTAGGAGGAGGCAGATGTGTGCTTTTTGTCTAGTCTAGTTTTCTAGCTGGCGACATAGTGAAATGAAGATCAGTCTAAAATAATCTGTATGTAATGCAGCCCTGGAAGAGCTTGTAACTTTTTGGAAGATACTGTAAATGTTTGGGATGTTTTGAGTGAACTAAAGTGACTTGGCATGAGGAAAGGTGGAATATGATGGGTACAAAAGAAACCTGAACAGCAGTGGTCAGTTCTTCAGAGAAAAACAACTCCCCATTCTGAGAAGGTCTATATAGAAACATAGAGACAACCTGCTAAAAGGAAAAGAACTACTTCCCCACTATGCTATTGAATAGAGAAAAAGGACAAGCTGGCTGTGGCAAGCTAGACATTAAGCTTAGCTTGCTAGTAGTAACTTAATTTTTTTCCTAGGGTAGCTGTGGAATTTCCACTTATAGGAATGTCAGCTGTGTGCATGTTACTTTCAGCAAATACATGTCAGGAGTAAGAGATGTAGTTGGTGCTGCACAGGAACAAGCAAAATTATCTTGATTGCTTAGACTCTGTTCTGAACCTACTCTTCTGAATCTGTAACAGCAAAGGCTTTGTTTTGGAGTTCCAATACAAAACCAAGTCTGAGTCTTATATCACTAAAGTGTTTTAATATAGCTATACTTAACATGCAAATATCTTGTTTTGTTTAAACTAACAGCGACTAATCTGTCGATTACCACAGGACAGGTAGCCTGGAAGCGTGCAGTTCGTGGAGTTCGAGAAATGTGTGATGTCTGCGACACCACAATCTTCAACCTTCATTGGGTCTGCTCTAAGTGTGGCTTCGGCGTGTGTGTGGATTGTTACAGAATGAAGAAAAAAAGCTTACATGAAGGTGAGAGTGCATATGCTACCTGAAACAAAGGGGGGAGAGGGGAAAGAAAACCTGTGTTTTGAACTTGGAAGTCAATAGCAACCTTAAACAACAAGACAATAAGACTTCCCAACAAAAAGAATGTGTTGTAGACCTGTGGTTTGGTATATCAATAGTAAAATGTGTCGTTTTCCAGAGGAGGATGAAGGATGCACTAATAAAACAATGTAATGGTTTTGTTTTACAGATGATGACTCGGATACTTTCTCCTGGTTTAAATGTGTGAAGGGGCAGGTACATGAACCAGAGAATCTAATGCCTACACAAATAATTCCTGGAAAAGGTAATTTAAATATTTGATTGGGATGAAAAAATGCAGTAGGCTTTTGCTGTCTTTTGTATGTTGTTGATACTGTACTGAGGATTTTTTTTTAGTAATAAAGTTAATAAAAGCTTAGTATTTATTGTCAGAAGACTGGAACAGGCTTGTGTACTTAGTACTATTTTATTATCTTTGACCTTTACAAAGAAGTAGCAAAACTTCTTGTTTAATGATGAACTGTGTTCATGTACTATTGTTTACCTGCATAACATGCATAACTTCTTAAAATGTGTTATTGAATGCTGGTTGGTCTGTTACACGTGAGCTCACGAATGACTCTTTTCCTTCAGCTCTCTATGATGTTGGTGATATTGTTCACTCCGTAAGAACAAAATGGGGAATAAAGGCAAATTGTCCGTGTGCAAATAAGCAGTTCAAGGCACTATCAAAGCCAACTGTAAAGGAGGATTCAAAACAGGTATTGCTACTGTCTCGCACTATGTCTGTGTAGTATAGATTTGCCTCAGTCTACTACTCATATTTGAAGCCAGTGTTGATTGACTTTGCAGGAATGCCAATCCTGACTGCTACTGATAACCCCACCACGTAGGTTTTTGTTCAAAACTTGTATTCAGTGTTCATCTTTCTGGTTCAGTTCTTTTAAGTTTTGGGGAAAATATTTTGTCCCTCTGACACACTGATGCCTCAGTAAGTGACCTATCCTTGAAAAATGCTCAGTGAAGATTTTTTAGAGCAGAAGTAGGATTAGATTGAGAGAACCCTTAAGAGCAGACTAGTGAGAATGATTGTGAAGTGTAGGCTACCCCTTGGGTCCTGGAGGTGTAATACATGCAGCATCTAAAAGAATAAGTGGGGTGGAAGAGCACTGGAGTTCATAAAAGAACTAAACGTGAATAAAATTAAGAGGGCTGGAGCAGTATGGAGAAGCACCGATTTCTCTGGGAATCCTGATAGAAAGTTTGCTGCTTATTATATTAAAAAAAAAAAACCCAAACAAACCAAAAACAACCCAAAACCAAACCCACCATATGCTTATTTGCAGATGGATGTAGTATTTTTTGCTTTTGAAAATAGAGTGCAAATTAATGACTTAGTTTTGCAGTACCTTGCAAGAAACCATCTGAATTAAGTAATTTTAATTTTGTTGTATGCTTATTCATAAACTTATTTAGAGAATAAGTGTGTTATCTTAAGTGTAAGGAGCAGGCTGTACTTGATTTTGGTGTTGGTAATCAATAAAAGACAAAAAATATTGTAAAGCATTAAAACCAAGGAAGATGGTTACGTGATTGAAAAGTTAGCCTACGACTGACCTAGCTTCAGTCTTCTGTTTCTCGAGATTTCCTCAGTGACCTTGGACAAACAGCTGCATTGAAGCTTATCTATGCCTTTCTTTCTGTAAAATTAGGTACTGCACTGGTTGTGTGAGGATAAGCTTATTAAAGTTTGAAGTATTTTATATGATGTCATGTTTGGAATCCTTACCAAGCATCAGCAGTCATTAAGAGATGAAATGAAGAATGTAGTAATAGACAGGTGCAGAATAATTGCTTGACTGGAAAGTATTTGAGCAGAGAGAAGAAACTTAGCCAGTCATGCAGGAATCCCAGGCCAAAGCAGTAGTTCTAATTAGTCTGTTACTTAGAATTTCCAAACAAGTAGATAAATCAACTGCATAGGAGATGTACAGTGGGTCCTGTGCTTGGATTGTGCTGGCCAGGCTGGTGCTGCACTCATATGCAGGTGTATTTTAGACCTGGCAGGTGAGTGCACTTTTGCCACCTTCTTAAGATAAGAATTTAGGAGTGCTACTTGCATATTTGATTTAGGCTACTGAACTAGACTTCTAACTTAGCCCTGGTCTGAACATCAGCTATCACTAGAAGTGCGAAAGCACTGCTAGTAAAACTGCAATCCCAGAAAATGAGCCTGGGAAACTCAGCTTTTTGTGCTTGTCTTGAGGGGTGATGGACTCTGAGGAGATCCAGAATCTTGCTGGATCGTCGTCTCTGGCTGATACAGAGATGCAATGCTGACCTCTTGTGGAGATCAGATATTTTTTGAAGAGCCACACTTTTGGTAAAAGAATGAATTTGGACATGTTATTGCTTGCTTCCCTTTCCTGAGTAGATTGTGTTTGTGTCTAATCACGTTCTCACTTTGTTTTTTCAGAACTTGGTACCTGGAGACAGGACCAGCCTTCAACATAACAGTCTTGTCGTGAGCCCCCAAGTCGCTACACACGATCCTCCTCTGAAGTCAGCAGTTGGAAGTAAACAAACTGCTTCAGTAAATACTTCTCCTTCATTAAGTTGGTTATCAAATCTAACAAGTGGAAACGTGAATAAAGAAAACAAAGGTATGTGCAGAACCAGTGAAGAGTGAACTCTGTGGCTGTTTGTCAGAAGAATATAGATCAAACCTAGCAATATCTTGCATTGAGAATGACATCGTCTGCTTGCTGGGATGGGCATTCAGTGCCTGTACTGCAAAACTGGTCCATGGTAATCCCTTGGAGTAAAACCTGGCAGGGTTAGCATATTCTTTTTTGAAAACTGGATTAATATTCCACTGATGCAAGTATTCTTGAAAATTCAATTTAAGCATGTATTTATTTTAGAATGTGTGGTTTTAAAAACTCTGGAGTATTGAAGAAAGTTAAGTGAAAAGAGTATTTCACCTGCATGTATTGAGAGAAGGTTTATATATATGTACACACATGTATGCATATAGTAGTATCTTGTCTTAAAAAAAAAATAATAATCCAAAGCATATACTTGGTTCAGAGGATTAATCATTGCTTCATTCTCAGATGTGTTCTTTTCTTCATTTCAGAGAAACTGCTCATACCTATTTCAAAGAATGAAAATAAACCTCTTCAGACACTCCCTAGTTTAGCTAAGCCTGCTGCAGCCCTGCAGACATTCAACAGTGCAATATTAACACCTGTGAGCAACAATAACACAGGTTTCTTGCGGAATCTGTTGAACTCTTCTGGAGGAAAGGTATATGAAAAATTTCATTTTACAAGCTTGAGTTGATGGCAGGCTTAGACTACTGTTCTAAACCTGTGAACAACTACCACAGACACTTGTCACAGTAGGTAAAATTCTGTCTTCATTTGGGAAATGGGACTTAATTCAGTGTCTATGTTGCAGTGCTCCAGTTAATGCTTTCTATAGTAGCTTAGTGGTACTATCATCAAGTCTTGCTTGGTGAGGGATTGGGAACCAAGTGATAAAGCAGATTAATTTACTTAAGCTAGTGTCTGGCAAGTGCATTGATTGGCATGTCCATTAGACTCAAAAAAGAAGCATCAAGGAACTTACAGGTGGAAGAAAAAACATTCTGTGGTGGGTGGCTATCTTTCTCATAACTCATATGCAGACTGGTTGACTTCAGATGTTCCTGAGCTTTATGTGCTCCTATAGATATGACTTTAAAATGATGGGGTAAAATATTGGCTGCATTTCTGTTCTTTCATATAAAGAAAGTCCTGTTGTGTGCTGTATTTCGTGGGTTTCTGCAGCATTGCTGAAATGTAAATCAGAGCACAACTTCTTATGCCAGAATGCTGTAGACAGTGTCAGAAATGGCATTGGCATTTAATGATGGTGAGTTTCTAGACAGCAAAGTTCTGAAGATTTTTGTTTCTCTGTGTGATTGTGAGCTTAGGTGAAAAATTTTGAAAGTGGCAAATATCATCTTTAAAGTCTGCAGGACAAAGCAACAGAAAAGTGTACCAACTTCTGGTTTTGTTCTTCCTTTTTTTTTTTTTAAATCAGACAGACAATGGACTCAAGAGTACACCCAAAATCCTTGATGACATTTTTGCCTCCCTGGTGCAAAACAGAACCATTACAGACTTGCCTAAGAAACCTCAAGGATTGACTATAAAGCCTACGATAATGGGCTTTGATACGCCTCACTACTGGTTATGTGATAACCGCTTGCTATGTCTTCAAGATCCCAACAATGAAAGTAATTGGAATGTCTTCAGGGAGTGCTGGAAGCAGGGACAGGTATTTATGTTTTTTGCATCTTCCATTTTCAGTTCATGTGCTTTGCCGTTTAGTGGAAGCGCAGGTACAAACTTACTGCAATGATAAGCAATGCTAAACCTTCATAAAATGTACTGCGTGAACACGGTTAGGGTATATATTTTCCTATTTGAAATCAGTTTCTAAACACACTGCTGAACTTAGGGCTCTGTATAAAAAGCTGCCTCGTAGCTTGAAATATAGAATGATCAAATGCATGGCATAATTCTGGTAAGGTAGGCTGAGCATTTATTTTTTAAAATAGAATGTTTGCAAACTGCCTGTATCCAAACGTTCAGTACATTTTATGCATTTTCCTATTCTGGATGGGATTAGAATTTTTGGCGTGTAATAATTCTTAAGAATATATTCTTCTTCATAGCCTGTAATGGTGTCAGGAGTGCATCACAAATTAAATGCAGACCTGTGGAGACCAGAGTCCTTTAGGAAGGAATTTGGCCAGCAGGAAGTGGATCTGGTTAACTGCAGGACCAATGAAATCATCACCGGAGCTACTGTAGGGGATTTCTGGGATGGATTTGAAGATATTTCAAGTAAGTAGTGTGAATTTTTGTTCCAATAGGTAAAATATTTAGCAGCAATAATCTTGCCCTAGCACAAATTTATCATCTTAAGGAACAGCAACCTCAAGCAGCGTAAAAGATGTTCCAGGCTTTCTCTTAATTGTGGACAGCATGTCTTCAGGAGTATGTTTGGCTGCCTTTTAGTCTTTTGGGGAAGCATTCTGAGAAAGTTTGGGATCTTCCTAGCAAGTAGGTTCACCTGTCAGCTTTTTTTCCCAGTTGAGTGAAAAATAAAAGAGCAAGTGTAGGGTTGGTGCTCACAAGGTAATTGGATTTTGCTGTTTTAACTTGCAGGTGCCTTTTGTTCCTGAGGAGCCAAAGTTATTCTGTATAAAAATAGGTTTAGGGGAGGCGAGTGTGAGGCTTAGCATTTTTTTCACTTATAGGTACAAACTTTTTCCAGGAGAATTAATACTTGCTGGGACGTCTGGGGTTCTACTTAATCTGTTTGTGTGATGTAAACTTCTGGAATTTGGTACTTGGGGCAAGAAGAGTGGGAGCTGGAAGGCTTGCTCACACCTTTCTTCTGTTACTTGATCTTTGAAAAAAGTTGGCTTTATCATCAGCTGCTCTAGCCTCAAACACAAAACAGTGCCCAAGCAAAATTGTAGGACATGCCTGGGGAGGGGAGCAGGTAAAGGCTACTTGTCTAGTCTGAAAACTCCATACTGTCATAACACATTTGTCACAGAAGCAGTACCAGACTGTGGTGTCAGGTAAACTGCGTGTCTTTGATTCTACGTGAATAGTTGTGGAATGAACATGATTTTAAGCTAAGATAAAGATGTCTTTTGTCTTGATTCTTTGGATTTTGAGTTGTATAACTATTAAAAATTAAGACGTGTTAATATTGACATTAGGTCGCCTGAGAACAGAAGAAGGAGAGCCAATGGTGTTGAAGCTTAAAGACTGGCCTCCAGGAGAAGACTTCAGAGATATGATGCCTTCTCGGTATGAAGTTACAAAGAAACTGTTCATGATTTGTGTGGTACACCCCCGAAATAATGGAATGTAGGAATACTGTTAAGTTTTGACATCTGCTTCAACTTTGAGAGGCAGTTGGTCACACGTGAACCTTTTTGTTTCTCAGAGGTGCCTGACACAGCTGCAAACAGAATAAGTTTTATGATAAAAGTTTATGTAGTTCATTGTATTTATTGCCAAGTAAAGCGAGTACCTAAAATTGCTAATGATTGGTTAAACTTTGGAAGCTTCCTGCAAGTCTGAGTCATTTTGAAATCTTAAGTTCAGTTGAAGCCTATTTCTTTGCCAAACATATTTAAATATTCTGACTTACTCTATTTGGTATTAGTTGAGACAATTACAATAGCATTGCTGTAGAGCAGTTAAAAATTTGTTTATCTGCTATATTCCTGTGTCGTGTTTTGTTCTTTTTCATGGTGTCCAGTAAAGCCCCAGGGGCAGGACAACAGTTTCTTGACTGGAGAAAGCTTTTGTTGCAGCCTATTTTAGTGTGCTTTCTATGTGGGTTCTTAACATTAAATTGTGCTGTATTACTTTAGGTTTGATGATTTGATGAAAAATATTCCATTGCCAGAATACACTAGGAGAGGCGGCAAGCTCAACCTTGCTTCTCGACTTCCCAACTATTTTGTACGACCAGATTTGGGGCCTAAGATGTACAATGCGTACGGTAAGGAATTGTTCACTTTAAAGGTCACATCCACACATTCAAATTAAAAATTACTGTAAATTAAATGAATCCATGCTGTTGTAGACAACTTGATTAATCCCATCGATCTGAAAACTTAATTTTGGCTCACTTATAGGTGCTCCTGATGTCCAGGGCATTTTTTGATGTTGTTAAATGTTTGTTTTGTCTAGGTGGGTTCAAACCAATAATAATTATTCCTAGTCTTCCAGTCGGCTTGCTGCACATGTGTATACATAGCCTGCCTTTCCTATAGCTGGCAACATGTATTTGTTTTGCTACTTCTGGCTGTATCTCTTTTTTGATACTTCTTCTTGGGCTTTATCATTTAGTTTTTAATTGCTTCTTGAGCAGTTCTTTCCATAGCTAGTTCATCTGCTGTCATTCAAAAGGCATTTAAAACTTAAAGTGGGATCATGGCCAGTAAAGAGATTGTGGCTAGTAAATACTGTAGCAGCTGTCTTTGAGTGAACAAGAGACTGTTTCTGAGAATACTTTACTTTATTTTAAACTGCTATGGAAACCCTCTTCTAGCAGGACGTAAACAGGATTTTTATATATCATGCAGGCTAGGTATAGGTGCAGATCAATGTGTCAGCCTGTAAACTAATCGCTTGGGAAGACACAAACAAGATGGGGCAAGGTCCTAGATATGAAGTATATTGCTGTACTGGAATAATTTGCTGATAACAGTAAAAGATCTTTGTTTGGGGTTTTGGTTTGGGGTTTTTTGTTTGGTGGTTTGTTTTTTTGGTTGGGTTTTTTTTTTTTTCAGATAGTGTTGCCAAGAGTGGCATAAGATTTCTTTTTTTCTTGCTCAGGAACCTGTTACTTTTTTGTTTCAGGCTTAATAACACCAGAAGATAGAAAATATGGCACAACAAACCTCCATTTAGATGTGTCTGATGCAGCTAATGTTATGGTTTACGTGGGTATCCCAAAAGGCCAGGCTAATCAAGAAGAAGGTAAAATCTTCCTTGTGTCCTGGGGGGGTTATTTCTGTGGTTGGAGAGAAGGTCTTTTAGTGTAACTGCTCATGTTTGCTCTCAACAGAAGTGCTTAAAACCATACAAGATGGTGATTCTGATGAATTGACAATTAAGCGTTTTACTGAAAGTCGAGAAAAACCTGGAGCTCTGTGGCACATTTATGCTGCTAAAGACACAGAGAAGATCCGGGAATTCCTTAAAAAGGTAAGCTGTTATATCTTAAAAACTTACCTTCTGTCTGTATACGTTTGCGAATACGTATCCTTGGACTCTTCTCCTCCTTTCTGTCCCAGTTGTTCTGGAAACAAACATACTGGAGTTGTACCTGACAAAAATTCTTGGGTGCTGTGCATCTTGTAGGATCTGAGGAGGGGAGCGAGTTGAAGCTCGAAGCTATCTTGTATTTAGACACACTGCTTTTGCCCACACTTATAGCACATGAATAATGTTATGTAATGAACAAAAAAAAAAGCTGGTTTAGATTCAAGCAAAAACACAGTTTAGTCTTGAACTAGATCCTTCTTAAAAGCATGCATATGAGATGTTCTTGGGAAATGTCAGACCAATATGTGGCACATAAAGTTCTTCCTTGTTCTCTCCCTTTTCCTACATTATTTTTTTTTCCCCCATACCTTTACCAGGTTTGGATTAAGGGAAAAGCATAATGTATTTTGGATGCTGTTTTCATGGGAGTTAAAGATCTAGCAGAGATGTGATACTACATCCAAAGGGGCTTGTTTCAGTATTTAAATTCACCACAAATGGTCCAGAGTTCCCCATGGTCTTAATTCTGGAACTTATTTGGTGCTGTAAAAGTGGAAAGAGTGAATATGCTGATGTTTAAAAGGATAAATGGGATGAACAACTGTTGGCCTTGTCAGCCTGACTACTGTCTTGAGCGGAAGCTTAGAGAGGCTACAGCAGATTTGGTTAGTATTACCAAAGAACAAATCTTAAACATGATAAAACACGATGCTGACTTTGATAAGCATTGCTGTTTTGAGTTTTGACATCTGTCTCATCATTGGTCTCTTGTAGCATACTTGCCTGCAGGTGTGAGGCTCTCAGCAGCTTGTTTTGGAGTAGAACTAAGCTGTTTATCTCCTCTCAAATGAGTTTTTGGGCTACAGTCCTGGGTGTAAACGATTGCTGCAGCAAACTGGATTTATACTGGAACTTTTTTCATAAATTCTCTCCCCACACCCCTCAAACTTCTCTTCTAAAGTGCCTGTTGCGCCTCTCAGCCTTGTATCCCCTGAAAACTAGTTAGCATCCTCTGTTTTGGTCAGTGAGCACGCTTGACTAGTGCTGGCCTCAGGGCAGACACCTGCTGAATTCCACCCTCAGTAGTTTCTTCCAGTTACAGGCTACAGTAGTGTCAGAGTATTGGTCCCATATATGACAGTGGTTCCCACTGTGAACACACTTCACACTTCTGTTTGTTCTTACTCTAAACTGGGTTTACTTGCATTTCCTATATCCACATTTGCAATTTGTCTGTGAAGCAGGAGGGACTTGAGAAATGATGAAGTCTTGACAGGTAAACCAAGGACTGAATAAGAATCCAAACCTTTCATTGTGCAACTGTTACACCTGAGCACATGGTGCAAGTCACTGTATCTGGCATGCATGCATATGGAATACTGCAGGTACATCTTGATTGTCCAGTAAGACTGGTATATTATAATACCTGTTGTCTTGTGACTCTTCAGGTAGCGGAAGAACAAGGTCAAGAAAACCCTGTAGATCACGATCCCATTCATGATCAGAGTTGGTACTTGGACCGATCGCTAAGAAAACGTCTTCATCAAGAGTATGGAGTTCAAGGCTGGGCCATTGTACAGTTTCTAGGAGATGTAGTTTTCATTCCAGCAGGAGCTCCACACCAGGCAAGGACCAGGGACACTGTTACAGCCTGACCACTTGGGCAAACGTTTGAGCACATGGCTAATGCTTGTTTGTTCTCTCTAGGTTCATAATTTGTACAGTTGTATTAAAGTTGCAGAAGACTTTGTATCCCCAGAGCATGTCAAACATTGCTTCTGGCTTACTCAGGAATTTAGATATCTGTCGCATACGCATACGAACCATGAAGATAAATTGCAGGTAACTTACCAATGCTCAAGATGAACCCTACCCTTCTTAATCCTTTCAAAAAAAAAAAAAAAAGCAACCCACAAAAAACACCAAACAACCCTCCCCAAACCCGTAAGGGGTGTGTCCACACAACCCAAGTTGTTTTGATGTTCAGATTGGCTTTAATCCATTGGATCTTGAAGAGCAATGTCCATCGGTTTTTGAATTGTTACAGTTTTTAGTAGTTTTGAGGAAGCCTTCTGAAGCTTCTCCTGAGATTCTTTTGAAATGTTTCCTTATTCCATTTCTTTTGTTTTCCCTCTATGTGAGCTTGCAATACTCTCCTCAAGCTACAGGGTTTCAGTTTGTATCCTGTTAGAATTTGACCCTTATTTTCACAAGTTAATGATTTAAATGAAGCTCATGCTGTTTGAACTCAAAGGAGAGCCACAAGGGGTGTGGGGAAGTGGGAAAGTTGTGCAGGTGTGCTCTGTATGTCAGAGGCTTCCAATCTGACCCAAACTGTGCTGTTTCATTGTAAAACTAAACACCTTTGCTTTCCTCCTAGGTGAAGAATGTCATATACCACGCTGTTAAAGATGCAGTTGGGATACTGAGAGCGAACGAATCCAGCCTTAGCAGACCGTAAAGTAGAAAGCCTTAACCACACACTATGAAACAGAAGCGTTGGCAGCTGTTTTAACTACTCAGTCAGGACCGCTGTGGACTTTGAGATTATATGAATGTTACCTCATCTTACTTTCAGCAGTACCAGAGGATTGTGGTACTATGTTCTGTGTATTCTTCCAATGTTTACAAACCTGATATGTATATGTAGTAATATGTATGGACTGTGGCATACTGTGAATGCTCAGTTGCAATAGAACTCTATATGGAGTTGCTCTCCAAACTGTACAAAATACCTCCTATAGAACTGTCGGAAACTATTCCAAGTTACTCATTTGAAAAATACTATTCAACACATTGTAAAGCTCCAATTTTTAAAATTTATTTTGGGGTGGGAGGAAGTATGGAGTCACCCACTTTAATAACCAATTTGCATAAAAATAAGAATGCAGTTCTGGAATTTCACATTAACATAGAACTAGCATTTAAAAGTAGCTTTAAGCTATTGTATAGTAACATAGAGATGGGAGTTAACCATCTTTAGGTAAATGTATTTAAATTTCTAAATGTTAAAAGAAACTTTTAATCAAATGTCTTCTGTTTGAAACTGCTCTTTAATTTGAACTGATGTTTGATTCTCTGGTTTTTAACACTGAATGGTCTACATAAAATTCTTCTATTTCAGATACTGTTCCTTGCTTGCCTTCTTCAATTGACTCTTTAAAACGTAACTAATTTGATGCAGCACTTTGAAATTCAAAAGCAAGTTGTGTATTGTATACTGTTCATAATGGTTTGTAAAGTATCTGAAGGCTTAGGGTATTTCATTTAATGACAAATCTATTTATACCTTTTTTTTGTTAACTAAAGCATGACTTAGCTTGACTACTGCATCTCAGCCAATGCCACTATTATGGTCTGTATCAAATGAGTTTTGCAGCTTCAGTCTTAAATGGCACGCACATTGCTCGAAAATTAGAGAAAAACTGAAAACATCATAAAACTTAAAAACAGGCAGAGGGGTCAAGAGTGGAAAAGTGCATCTGTCGTCTAACAAGATAACCGGAGATAATATGAACCTTTCTGTTCTTCAGTGTCCTTTCCAGCTATGAAACGCATGGGTTAGCTGTTGGGAATAGCTGGGCAGGGGGGGAACTTCCTAGTTAAAGTTCAGAAAAGTTACTTTTTGTTATGTAACAAACACATTGCCAAACTGTGCAAATTCCCCTCCCCATAGTACTTCACCTGCTACTAATGATCAGCATTAACTGTTCTGAGTCTCTCAGATGGCAGTATTTTTTCAGAGAAACTTCCTTTTATCCATCCATCAGTATCCAGAGTGGAGCTGAGACTGCAGTGACTTGCAGGGAGTAGAAGTCTCTTAAGTTAGAATAAAGTGGGCTCATAAAAGGTTTGTCTACTGCGAGTAGGTACATCTGCTTCCTTCCTCTTGAAATTGAGACAAAAGAAAGTACTCAGAACAACTCAAGGAGCAAAACAAAACCATAAATAAATAAGTTGATGTGTAGTTATGGCCTGGCCCAGTTGGTGTGTGTGCCCTCCCCAAAGCTGTCTGCAGCCATCTACCCCAGGGGTGGTACCTCTGTGTGTCAGACCTGCAGATCTTTAGGTGACCATTTAGAGCTCACTTTGCCTGTGCCAATGTCCATGATGCTGGGTGACAAATTGGTGCAGTGCAAGTGCTGTGGTGGTGTTCTTGTGCGGGGAAATGTTCTGGTTCACTGGGCTTATGCTGCTGGCTTAGATTCTGCAACAACTGCACATCGTTGCTGTGTTCAGTGAGAACTTCCTTCCACCTCTACTTGCTAAGGCCTCTAGCTGATAGTAAAGATTGGCCAGTTTCTAGTTGCTTCTGTAAGGAAAAGCAATTAAACCCTTGATTTGGCATTCAGTGCTTGAACTAGTTAAATATCCTTAAAGGCAATGCTTTAGCTGAATGTTTGTTCTTGCAGTATTAAGTTTGAAGGAAATTAAACAAAGCATTCCAATTGCTTTTCTTGGAGCCAGCTGGAGTATCTGTGGGGAGCTGGCGTACAGGTACCTTATCTCCCAGCCAGTGGGATGAGTCACACTGATCTCATACACACTATTCACACACATACACATGAAAAGGCCCATTGTTGAAGTTGCATTTTGAATTTTCTTACCAATATGCTGCTGTTCAATCTGTTTTTATTGCAGCTGTTATCTATCTACCCAATCCTACTGACTCTTCAGCTGCTTTTTTTTCTTTCTGATCTGTCCTCTCTGGATTTTTAAGATCATGAGAAACAAATAGTCCCGTTTGACCATTTCTATTAAGTTTTGGGGGGGAGATGGAACACTTGAATTGGAGTTCTCCAAAGGGGTGCACAGCCCTGAAGCCTTAGGGTTACTTTGCCGGCTGTATTTGTTGCCCCCTGGCATAAAGGTGAACGGTGCTCAGCCCCTCCTTGGTTTTTATGGCTGAACCTGGGAGTTGTTGGACAACATCCAGGTGTCTGTGTGGGTTATCTGTTCTTCCACCCTTGCTCTTGGAATACAATTATTTATAGACTTAGCTTTCTTTTGGTAAGTCTTCCTTAAAATTAGAAACTCTTTCCTTTGCCTGTGAGCCTTTTGTGGCATTGACACATTGAGGTGACAGACACAGCGGACACTTGCTTTCCAAACTGCCTTTTGTGAGTCATGACGTGAGTTTTCCCTTGAGAGGAGACATGTCTCTCCTTGTTTTGGACTCCCTTGACACTAAAAATGTGCCATTTAAGCAGCAGATGGCTTGTCACCACTTGTGGTTGTGGGATAGTGAAGTGATACTACCTGGAATGATTAAGCAAATGACTAACAATGCTCTGTCTAGTGACTGTTTGCCTGTAAAATTACTATATTCTGGATTTATTTATTTATTTATTACTATATTACTGGATTTGCAAATGAGCAGAGTGGGTAACAAATGCCACTGCTCAGCAGCTGTGATGGGCCACAGCTGTTCTCAGAAGTCTGGTAGGTACAAGGTTTAGTTTTTATAAATCTCAAAAGACTGAAAATTTTAATTATGTGGATTGGTTCTGGGGTCAGTTCTGGTCCCAGACCTGACCAATTGTCTGCAAGAGCTCTGCAGATCACCCCCCCTTGGCCTCCCTGGCTGCTGCCTCAGGTCTAGTGAAATGCACTACCACCATCCTGAGTCAGGGTACACCTCCTGTCTCTGCTAACTGCTGTCTCAGCACTCATGCTCTCTGTATCAAGCTTGGCTCTTTGAGCTGTGTTTCTGCCCCAGCTGGGCTCTTTCCCCCCCCCCCACGTAAGTGGTGCTGGAAAGAGATGTTGCTCTTGCCTTCTGTTCACCTTTGCTGAAGGTATGCTTCCCCTTCCTTCTGGCTACCTTCCCCCAAAGCAGGGAGGTTCACCCTGCCCAAAGTGCTCCTCTCCATTCAGCTGCAGGTGCTCCAGCTGCCCTCTCTTGCCCCTGAAGAGCCTGGCTGATGAAGAGGAAAGCAAAACCCCTGAAGGTGTGCATTATCCCTTTGGAGTGCTACCAGCCTGGCTCCCAGGGCTGCTCTCATTCAGCTCCAGTGCAGCACAGAGCTGGCAGGGCTGACATTTGCCTTTTAGGAATATGACTTACAAGTGTCTTGGACTGAGAAATGGGGAAAAAAAAAAAAAAAAGCTTCCAGAAGAGGCCAAGATAAAAGGGTAGGGCTTATACAGGTCTGGAAACTTTCTCTGTTCACCCACCCTTCTCAGTGCAGAGAACTCCTGTCCCCAAAGGAATGCCACGCAGCAGGACTGGCAGCCTCAGCCTGCCTCCACTAAATAAAGCTCTGCCTGGACAGAGCCGGAAGAAAGCAGCTATTTTAACAGCTGCTCTGACTGAAAGCTTCTCTTTAACTATGCTGTGAAGGCCCTAAATGTGCTAAAGACGAAAAAAACCAAAGGTGTTATAAAACTAGGAGGGGGCCCGACAGTGGTTGTGAAAGAGCTTGAAGTGATGCAAACTAAATTGATGCACGGAGCAACTGTTAAAAACAGCTTTAATAAAATTTGTAGTGATTTGGAAAAACAAAAGATCTTACACCACTGAAGGTTTCTGGTAGCAGATTAAGCCAAAGTGCCTTTTAGGGAAAGATGGTACTTGAAGCTAAAAATGTGTTTCAGGACTTTATATCTGAAAATATGTAACACTACGCCATCATTGCCATTTCACCACAGCCCCTCACAGGGGAGACAGACTGAACAGAAAAGGGTAAGATAATCTCTACAGAATGCGCTCCCCAAGAAGTAGTATATTACAGTAGTTTCTTGGAGAATACACTCCCCAGGAAGAAAAAAAAATAATATATATATTACATAAAGTATTCTCACATATTAAGTTTTGCATTTTGAAGGTAGGACAGAATACCCCATTGCAAAAAAAAAAAAAAAAAGGCAAACTGTACACATTTGTTTTATCCTTAGCTACGGAGGGTGGCTAACCGCGACTGCATTGCTTCAATGTCTTCCTCCTCGTCAACAGCAGCGGCCGCTCCCATGGGTTCTGGCTCTGGAAGAGCATCCGTGACTTTACTAGGTGCTTTACCCAAGGCCCCTGCAAACAACAATCGGGCTCGTTAGTGTGCATTAGGTCTTCATTTAAAAACTAGCAGCTTCCAGGGGCACCTAAAATAATTCAACCCATCAGTTCTGGCAGAGGTCACACACAAGAACCGTTTGAGCTGTAGGGCTGACCCACCAGCCCCTCCCATGCTGCTGCCCGCCCCCACAGCCCTCCCCGGCAGGAAGGGAGCTGCTGCCAGCCGGGAAATGGCAAGGAAAATAGCATAGCAGGATGCGAAAAACAAGCGAGGGCAACAAGCCGGTGGCTGGGGACAAGGTAACAGCAGGGCAGGAGCTGGGGAACTGCACTTGCAGCATGTTACAGCTCAACACGGCTCCAGTACTTAAGTTTGTCACACCCAATTCAGGTAAGGAGCATTCAAAGCATTATCTAAGTCATGTAACAAACAATCAATCACTACTTCTGAGCTGTAATGGCAGAAATTGGGGGGTTTGGGTTCGGTTTAGGGATTTTTTGTTTGTTTTGTGGGTTCCCTCCCCCAACTCCTCAAGACACTAACAGCATTTTACAGCCAGGAATCACAACACAGCCTACAACTCAAGGCAATGCAGCTGAGTTTATTTCCTGGCTTTATTAATAATAGTATATCTAGTCAATCATATAAATTTCACCTTGTTAAGAGGATCCACTGTGCAGACAACCACTGATCTGTGAAAGCCTCAATTAAAGCACTGCACAGACGTCAGCTGATGAATTATTACTTATGCTTTACCGAACCACACCAGCCTTCTCAGCCAGCACTCCCTGAGCAACCAGTCTGTCAGAGCACTCTGCCTATTAGCAAAGGCAAAGACACCACTGGGACAGCGCAGTTAAGTCAGAACAGATAAAGATTTAAATTGCTGTGTCTTATTGAACAGAGAAGGAGCAAGGCTCTACTCTCAGCAAACACACACAAACTCACCGGCTGTAATTTCAAAAAGGATTTTGTCAATTTCCATCTCTGCTTCCTCTTCCATTTCCTCCTGATCCTCCAGGCTTTCAAAGGTGTCCTCCAGCATTTCCTCTATAATACCAGCCTAGCAGAAAACAAAAAAAGGCAGCGCGTGATGCCCTTGGAAACGGCAGAGCAAAAGGACACACTTCCTATTTTCGAGATCAGGTTACACCTATCCAGGCATTGAACAACGGCTTGCTGCCTGCTCCAGCTTTCCGCATCAAGGCTATCCTGTTGCATGAGGGTCAGCCAACACACTTGCCTACAATTTAAGAACGTATCTGTACAATGGGTGGACAGGAAAAGCAGGAAGAAAATTGAGGATTAAATACATGTGTTCTCCCTTTGAGACCCTCAAGCTATTACTCCTTCTTGTTGCATGTCTAAACACTGACAACGCAGCTTGCTCCAAGTTTGCAGCTGTATTTCACATATATAACATGCTGTAAAATTAGTGTTTGAAATAGCTTCCCTTTTTTTTTTTTTTAATATGTATTTGAAAACCTTCCTTTGCAGGGCCTGCAATCTAGGTATGGCCAAATTGTTCTGCTGCACAACAGTAAAATTATTAAGAAATAAGCTGATTTGACCTGAACAGTCTAGAGCGGTAAGAGGTGGGGGGAGGGGGAAGCAAAACGTCTTTGGTAGTTGAAAAGAAAATAACCATGATAGGGAAGCAGTGTACATCAAAGCATTTTCATCAGATGGAGACGTTATGCTGGAGGTTTTAAACCCAGTATCAGAATAGCCATCTTGCCTAAGATGGGACTTTCAGCTTCCCACTCCACAATAGGCTGTGGTGGGTCTTTCTTAATGAACATTTTCATCCCTGGAAGCGGGACATTCAGTCTCCTCCAGAAAAGACAAGAGCTCGGGGACAGGGGCAGTCACTGGGTGCAGGTGTGAACCCCGCTTTGAGCCTCTGTCTCCCCCTGCTCTTGGGACTAGGATGACCAAGCCACAACCACTCTCTATGGGGACTGACCTTCCTCCTTCCATCCTCAACCCCAGCAGCCTTTTTCAGCTTCAATCAAGCTTTACACCAAATGTGTTGCAGATATCACCAAGTCAGGGTTTTCCCCACGTACAGTGACTCGCTAGAAAGTCCCCAGCTATTAATGTGGTACTTCAATTTGTTTGTTAGAGCTCACACCAGCCCTCTGACAAAGGGGCCACCCTAAGCAGTTGCACAGCACTCCAGCACGCTGAACAACCGCCTCTTGTTCACTCAAGTCTATTTATGTTATAGATCTTACCTTCATCATCTCTTTGGACAACTCCCTCATCGTTGCTTGGATTTCAGGGATTTTTACTAGATTTTGCATAGCTTTCATGACTTCTGTGCTCTTCTGCAATGAACCTGCTACTCTCAGGACAGCTGTGAAAGAGAGGCATAGAAAAGCTTGAACGACTCATGCACCACCGAAAGCAGAGAAATTCTATCCTCCCTACACAGGTAGAAATGAGTTTACATTTAGGCAATTTATTTTAAAAAAAGAAATGGATATCCCGCTTCTTCGTTCTTATCTACCTTCCTGGAAAAGCTCAACAACTCCCCACATCGGCAAAAATAAGTTTCTAGCAGATACTAGTCCTGTAGGATTACCTGGAACAAACCCGATTGCCTGCAGAGAGATTTCAACCCACTTGCACCCCAGTGAGGAGCTCCTGCCTGTGCCCCTCAGCAGCCAGAGGTCTTGCTGAGGGTTTTGCCAGTGGAGCTACAGTCCAGTTTCACGTCTGACTGCCGACCAAACTAGTGACTTCCTGCCTGACACTGGGTAGTGGAAGCTGACCCTGGCAGAAGTTCTAGTGCAATAGTTTCACAGTAAGCTAGAAAATTAATACCAAAGCAGACAGATGAGCTGGAAATAAGTGTAGTTTAAACTGAATTTAACAATACTCTTTCCAGAGGCTATTCTCATAATATAGCTTAAAAGCTCTTCTCGTATATGCTGATATACCAAGATCAAAATGCAACAATTAAGGGTACTTGTGGTACACAAGTACTACACAAAATGCAACAATTAAGGGTAATTGTGCCATCTAATGTCGCAGCTTCCTAGCGATGCAGAACTCACCTGTTTGTATACAAAATGGTCACTCCTTAATGAAGCAAAATGAAGGTACAGCATATATTATTTTTCATTTTAATACTTGATTTCTTTAAGAACATTACACTTGTAATGTTAACAAACTAACAGAAATCTTGCCTTTAGCGGTCATTTCCCCAAGATGAAGCAAGTCAATACAAAACCCAGACTGAAGTCTAGATTCCTTCCTATCGCTTGGGTAAGTGTGTCAGAACATTTCCCGTAAGATGAAAATGCTGATAGCGGTAATAAAGAGTTTTTCCTTTTTAGGGACGCCTCAAGCTGCAAGGATGGCCCCTACTTCCCTTTCCTGAACGAGGTACATGGGGAGTCACATTCAACTTATCATATGATTACACTTCAGGTTCACATTGCGACTCCTCATTTATCACTCATCTAGTCTTCAAATCTACTAGCAACTACCTTGGGTAATGCTGGTGTGGGGAGAAATACTTGGCTATTTCAGTAGTATGTTAACCTCCACCAGGTCTTTCCCTGTCTTTAATGTTTTCTGCTCTGCTTTTGTTACAGGCTGGAACACTCGAAGGTGTGGAAAATACTGCAGGAAGTCTATTACAATAGATTTCTGATGTGGATAAGGAATGAGGGAAATATGCTGGTATTAGAGGAGCACAAAAAGACCACGTATGGTTTACAGAGAGCTAGGTATTAGGCCACAGGGCAAACTGATTCATACAAATCAAGGAAATCAAACTCTGCGCCCCCATCTCCATTTAGAACTTAGTAAGTGTCCTAAGACTCTTGCTAGAGAAACAATCATTTACAAGATGAAGGGAATTCTACTGAAGAAAATAAACCTCACATTACCGATCCTGTCAAAATCGGCAACAACGACAGGCTCCACAAGGATACAGGGATATTAGACACACATTCAAACTGTTTAAGAATGTACGCTAAAAACGTGCCCCCAGTTACTGGAAGAGAGTTCTGTTTCAGAGCATGTGATTCTCGTGTCACTGCAACCCTCAGGCTCCAAGGAGAGATGTGAGATTATCTGCTGAGCAGCTATGTGAGGAAACACAGAGAGCTAGCGAGGATCTAGGGAACAAGAGGTAGGAACCCCAGGAAGTTAACTGAGAGCTCCTTGACTACTCCAGAGCCCAAGGTATCCAGACAGGGCAGTGGGGAAACCATCTCCAGAACATCCTCCAGACTGAAGGGGGTTAATGCCTACAGGAATATAGGACTCAGTATGGGATGTGGGGGAAAAGAACATTTTTTGAACCGGGAAAAACTTGTTATGGAATCTTTTAAGGGGATTTCAGGAATGTGACTGAGCATGAGAAACTTTTTATGGGATGTTTAGGGGAAGCACTGAAGGTGGAGAAAGGCGAGGATCAAGGTGGACCAGGGGACACAGAAGCCTTAGGGGCCTACAGGTCCAGGTACCAGCAGCTCAGGCAGAGGAGGAAATCTGGTGCCAGCTACCAGATAGCTGGCCAGCTTAGACTGAGTGTCTGAAAGCAGGTACTGAAACAATCTATATATACATATATATACACACACACACACACACACACACACGCACAATATATGTATTCTACCAATGGACTCCAGTCCTACTCAGCTGAAGAGGAAGGCCAGAATTGAGCTGTCAGTGCTGTTCATGTTCGTGTGAAAGCTGCAAGTGTTTACATGAGTGCTGGTAAAGGCACTGCTGTGGGCGCGTGTGCCTACTGAGAATAGGAGCTCAGCCTGGCTGGATACGGGGATGTGGAACTGCGGCAGCCTCACACCTCTGGGCCTGCTACAGGAGAAGTTTCCCAGGGTCCTGAAGCCCACTGGAATCAGCTGCCTTTCACAAGAGTAGGCCTGGTTCCAAATTCAAGCTCTGCCTGCATTTGACCTTGGTTCTGAAAATGGAAACTCAGCCCTCACCTCTAAAGCTAGAGGTACTTGGGTTCAGAAGAAGTTCTTACCAAGTTGATTCTTCATCCCCATGAGAACAGAGTTCATGTGAGCTTTGGATGCATAGAGTTTGCTTACGGCCTTTCGAGAGCGGATCAGTTCCTTGGCCAAGATCACACACACATCTTTCTGACCCTTTTTGGCAGCATCCTTTATTGACCGCTTCACCTTCTCCTCTTCTCTCTGGATATCTGAAGTACAGAAAAACACAGCCAATAGCAACAAACTGCTAAGGATTTGGAAGAGAAACTAGTCATTTGTTGGGGTGCATCTGCAATGCAAAGAATTGGTTTTGCTTAATTTCAGATCCCCTGTTACTCAATTACCTTGTTCTAGGCTGATATACATGTTAGCTGATTAATTCAAGCAGATATTAATAGAAAAATTCTCAGTAGTAAACATCCAGCTCTGTAATTTCCTTTGCAGTTAAGAGTACTGTAAAGGACTGTCCAGGAATATCACCGCATGAAGCTGAGCTGACTAAGATGAATTCTTAAGAAGCAAAAAAGGTCCAGCAAGAACAAAGCACTGAGATGACTATTTGACTTACAACTTCAGAGTAACTTCGTGACTATTCAACTGGCCTGATATAAATATATATATATAAAAACATACACACATATATCATATATACACACACGGTTTAAGACTACTGTACTGATTTGCTGCTTACAAGACTATGTCTTCCACGTTCATCATCAGACTGCCCACTTCACCAGGAAGGAACAAAGTTGTCATGAGGAGTTTAAAACCAGTACTGTCAGAAGACAGATGGGCATTTTACTAGCAAAAATACTTATCTGTCAGACTACATTCAAAGCTTAACCCACATGCCCACCATCAAGTGAATCCGAGGGCTGTTGTAGGCAAAATTGTCCTCACTGTTTCTAAATCCCTGAAATGTCTTTTTCTGAAAAAAATACATTCAGAAAGATTGTAGAAGGCTGATCTCACAGAGGCTAGAAAGTTACAGATATACATTACCTTTTTAAAAAAAAAAAAAAAGCATAACCATTTATATAGTGAATTTGTAAGGGCGTGTCCACAATTTTGAGAGTTACTTAGAACCACAGATTTGCTAATTACTGTCAAAAAAAGCCTTCACCCTTGCAGATAGACTTAATAATTCCCCCTGTCAGCCACAACTCATTAAGCCTCAACTGGATACCTAGCCAAGTCTATACTCATAATTAAGGTCTTGAGTTTATATTGCTCATACTTTAAGACACATGGATTAGGTGTTCATATAAACTGGCACACTCAAATTATAAGCTGGCTGGTGCCAAAGTTATGGAAAATTTATCAGTAAAAAATAGTATGCTGGTAAATTGTTAGATAAAACAGCATGTTCAAACTCTCCTGGTATCCAGCTTCATTCAACAGTTTTTTATAAGAGCACGCTGGAGCAGAAGCACTGAACTAAGCCTGTACAAAATGAGCACCAAATAGTTGGATTTGAAATGTTATACACTAAACAGGCTTCCTCAAATAACGTAGGTTTCTCTAGCAAATCTGATGTGAGTGTTCACACGTCTGCCTTGTCAGATAATGCTGGCTGTGTACAGCAGAAGCCAGGTACCTCAAAAAGCTCAGAGTAAGAAACAGAGTAAGAAACACAGGCAGGTTGGTTGGCTATATCAACCCCGTTCCTTTTCCAGACTCTGCAATAAATTAGCCACTGATGAAATGTGGCTGTAAGTTAGTCTGTAAAAAAAAATAAAAATATCCTAAATTAAAGAAAGAATTCATATAGTAAGTGTTAGGCACACTTTCCTGTAAAGAGCTGAACAAGAACAAATATTTCTAGCCATGGCTTTGTTCAAATTTAGTTTTGTTCGAGTCTTCTTGATTTATCCCAGACAGAAGTTACACACAGGCAAGAATCAAAAGTTGCCCTTTTATAAAAACAAAGACATCGACGCACACTTCTTGGCACAGGCCGACCTGAAGACTTCGACGTAGCTTCTCACGTGGGAGTTAATGAACCCTGTACTCAAGATGATTCATTCGCTCAATATCATTCAATGGCCTCTTTATCCTAAAGGATTGGCAGGAATCCGTAGGATTGCTATCAGAAAAACACTTCTTGCTGCTCCCCCACTAGTATCTGCAGAAATGTCACAAGCTTGAAAACATTTGTATGTCAGACATGGGAGTGAGCCAAGTCCCAGCATATCAGAACAGGTAAGAAACAGCTGAAGTGGTACAGCAGAAAACAGAAAGCACCAGGAGTACTCCAGCAGTACTGAGCAATTATGACATTCACTTTGAGAGGGTAAAAACACCCACAAGTGTTACTACATCCAAACTAGGATAGCATGGCCCTGTACTCAAGTGAATGCTTTTGCTTGCATGACAAACTGCTGAATATAAGATTAGTGGCACAAATATGCAAGAACAGTCAACTCCACCTTTGAAGGTCAATGCCAGCTACACAGGTCTAGTGAGCCAAGTCATTACACCAGTCCCCCTGCAGCACTACCAAGCATAACAGAGGCACAAAATAGCCCAAAGCACCTGCAAAAGGGACTTGAAAGCTCAGTAAAGCACAAAGTTACCATACTATTCCAACTACATTAACTCAAAAAATTCAATTCTGAAGTAATTTCTTTGAACCTTCCAAGCTCTCAAAAGCAACCTACGCCAAACAGAAATCACTACTGCAGCAAGACTCCAACAACAGATGGTTTGAAACAGCGTGTTGCTATATTAGTAACTGCACTGACTGGGCAAACCAAGCGTTTGAGTGATCCAAGCCCACTCAGTCAGTCCCAGGTGAGTGTTGCCGTATCAAAACACATCTAGCACAGTTTCCCCAGGGAAACTAAGACAGGTCCCAGCTCAGCATCCTTACTCAAAGATTACAGAGATTTCCTGTGTAAATCTCAATCGAAATATTAAAGTATGGCAAAATCCAACTACAGTGGGTAATTTTTGGAAAAAGAAAAAAAAACAAACACAAAACAAAAATAAACCCCACCACCACCAACAAAAAACCCCACCCCCATAAGTGGTATGTGGCTGTCATCTTTCAGCAGCAGCCTGCTAGCCTGATAATTGCCCAGCAGAGCTATGTACTTCCACAGCTGACACTTGGTAAGATGTGAAATCCTAGCACAATGCGGGCATTAAAACGGTATTCTGTACTTCATTGGAATTATCAGAATAGCAGATGGTCAGTGGTTAGTCTAAACTCTTACATGCTGAACTGAATTCCTTTGAATGTAATTCTGCATTATACAGAGATGTTTAGAGCTGCTACAATAATTAGATTTACATCCACATCAAAATATCAGACTACCACATAACCCGGTATCTATATAGGCCATTAGAAGTATTATGGTATGCATAAAGTTGAGAGAAAACCAAAATTTCAAGAAACCATCAATAGTGAACACGTGGGTAGTTTGCTCCCATGGAAGATGTGACCTCTAAAACATACTTTGCTAGTAATATCAGTCATGTTTCAGTTGCTCTGTTCCTGATATAGCCACACAAAGTGCTTTGGAGAATGCAAATCAATTCACAAACATAACATTGTTTTCATTAAAACAATGTGGGTGAAATTCTGGATAATAAGTCTAAATCCTCTCATCAAGCGGTATTTAAGAGCATTACGTCCTACTGGAAGCATAAAATATTCAGGTTCTTTTGAAAATTTCACTTGGAGAACTTTACAGCGATGTCATTTTTATAACACACTAAGTCTGATCCCAGGATCACGTTCATCTTCCTTTATTCCAGATGTGATAGAGTACCCCAGGTTACTAGATTTCACAGCCTTCCTCAATAAAGGCAAAAAGACCCTTGAAGGCAGACAGGGAAAGGAAAAACAAAAACTGAGACATAAGTACAAACCTCTGATCTGTCTATCAATCACTCTCATTTCTTTCCTTATCTTCAAGGACCATTCATTGACCTTAAAAAAAGAAAGTGAGAGTTACTTGAAATTCCAATTTTAAAACTATGCTTTTATATGTCCATGTAACTTAACCATTCAATATCAAAAGCAGCACTTCAAAATGCACAAGCTTTAAGTTATGAGTGATGTTTAAATATTTCATTATTCAAATGAAAAAAAAAAAAACCAACATTGCAGAGATACCACCAATTATCGCACTCCTCTTAACGTTCAGACAAGAAGTTAAGAAGGACATGACCTGTAAATCAGAGCAGTCACTGCCTGGCTAACTTCCCACGTCACGACGACATTGCTGGGCCGAGGGAACTTGCCACAGGGGATTTCAGCATGAGGTAGAAACTCTGGCATGGGATGACAGCACCAAGAGTGCTACTACTTGTGTCAGTCAGAAGGAACCCCAGGAAGTCTCCAAGCCAACCTCCTACTCAAAGCAGGACCAAATTCAGACAGGTTGGTTGGGGCCTCATCCACTGAGTTTTGATACTGTCCGAGGACAGAGACTTCACAGCCCCTCTGGGCATCTGCTCCAGCACTTAATTGCTCCTGTAAGACCCTTCCTCGCATCCAATTCAAAAATCTCCTCTGGCCACCTGTGGCTGTAGTCCCTTTCCTGTCACTGGGCACACCTGGAAAGTACCTGGCTCTCTCTTCACTACAACCCCATTAGAAGCAGTGAAAAGCTTTAGACCCTTGTCCCTTCACTTTCTCTTCTCCGAACTAAAACAAGCCCAGTTCCCTCAGCCACTCCTCCTGTGTCACGGGCTCCAGCCCTCCACCATCTTGGTGGCCTTCTGTCGCACTCTCCCCAGTTTGTTGATACCCTTCTTGAACTGGGTGCCCAAACCAGACCACTGTTTTGCAGATGTGGCCTCATTAATGTCAAATGTAGCAGAGTAACTGAACAACCATTTGCCTCAACATAATGATTACAGCGTGCTAATGCAGCCCAGTTTGCCCTCATCACTGCAAAGGCGCACTGCTAACTTGCATTTATTGTCCATGGGAAGCGCAGGTCCTTTCCTGCAGGGCTGCTGCCCATCCAGCCCCAGGCTGCACATCCCTACGTGCAGGGATGGTTGTCCCACGTGCACAACCCTGTGTTGCTCAACACCATGAGGTTCCTGCTGGCCCGTTCCTCCTGCTTGCTCAGGTCCCTCTACATGGCAGTTCTGCTCTCCAGCTTCCCTTCCCTGCATTTGGTGGGTTTCAAACACAGCCACCCCCTTTACAGCTTCCTTCTCTGTTCCAGCACTCTTAGCTCCACCAAGCTCCATCCAGGGTGCGGATGGAGGTGAGGAGCACCACTTGCCCTGACCACCTCTCTGGGGAAGCAGAGACATCAGACAGGCAACAGCTGCCAGACATCCAGCCGAGAACTGGAAGTGTTTGTAGTAAATTGAGAAGCAAAGAGGGGTTGTACAACATCAGAATCAAGAATCTGGAGATAATACTAGCAAAGACTGCCTGTGGAGGTCTGATGCGACTTTTATTATTAGCAGCACAGGTTTTGCACAGTAGCTAAAAAAAAAAGAAAAAAACCCAACCCTCAAGTATTATTAAGATGACGTCTAGTTCATGGATCCACTTGCACACTGTATACGCCAGTGCACAGGCCACTCAAGAAGTCTAGTTGGCTGTATAAAGTTTCATATGAAAACCACCTTGATTTTTATATGATTTTTTTTTTAATTCAAATAAAAATACTTTGTCTACCTGGGTAAGCTTCATAACAGAACTGTAAAAAGAGTGCTCTTCAGTGCACAAGCCCAGCAGGGTATGACAGATTCTTAGACTTTTACCAATCTCAAAAGAAATGCTCTCAGTCGCAATGAACAATACTGTGTTTTGACTGAAGACAACAACCACCATTTGAGCTGCCCAAGCACAAAATCTTCTGAAAAAAACCCCAAACCCAAAAGCCCTGCAGAGCTCTGTGCATACACATTATGGGTGTGCAGAAGTTTTGAAAGGGTTTCAGAAAGCTCCTGTACCTTTAGTTGAATCCTGTTCAATTAGAGGGGGTGTGGGGGGAAAAAGAAAAAAGAAGCCCTTGCAGGACCGACTGCAGCCTCCCCTCTTGTTCTTCAGAGCAGAGCAGAAAATGTCATGTAGATTCATTCCTCACTCTGCTAAGAAGGTCCCTCTTCTGAATATGCCTATACTAGAGGGAGAGAAGGTGGGGAAGAGGCTGAGGTAAAACATGATTGAACTCTGGCTGGCCAATTGTCATGTCTCAAATGTAGTATCTCCCTGATATTTGCTCTACAATTTGTATTCTAGAACAAATCAACATGTACTATTAAGCCTTCAGGTATAAGCACAATCAGCAACTGTCAAACAAACTACAGTAGGATTCACGGATTCCTGCCTCTGCGATACACAATCCAGCACAAAGACACCATTAAAACACAACTGGCCGTATGTTTTCATCAATCCCTGCTATCTCTGACAACAGAAAACTCTTTGATAGCTCATCCCTAATACTGCCCAGGAGAACTGCGTTCAGCTCTGAACACCCCCAGCTCTGTAAGCCCCCAACATGGGAAGGAGCAAGTCCACAGAAGGCCCATGAAGGTGATCAGAGGGCTGGAGCCTATGAAGGCCCTCTCCTATAAAGAGAGGCTGAGAGAGTTGGGGCTGTTCAGCCTGGAGAAGAGAAGGCTCCAGGGGAGACCTTATAGCAGCCTTCCAGCACTTAAAGGGGGCCTACAGGAAAGATCGGGAGGGACTCTTTATCAGGGAGTATAGTGATAGGATGAGGGGTAATGGTTATAAACTGAAAGAGGGTAGATTTAGATTAGATCTTGGAAAGAAATTCTCTGCTGTGAGGGTGGTGAGACACTGGAACAGGTTGCCCAGAGAAGTTGTGGAGGCCTGATCCCTGGAAGTGTTCAAGGCCAGGTTGGATGGGGCTTTGAGCAACCTGGTCTAGTGGGAGGTGCTCCTGCCCATGGCAGGGCAGTTGGAACTAGATGATCTTTAAGGTCCCTTCCAACCCAAACCATTCTATGATGAATAAGCTGCTTCACACGACTGTCCTTATAAAAGCAGAGCTGGATGTCTCGGCATTCCCTGGTCTTCCCCACACTCATCACCAGTTCTGTGTATATGAGGAGGAGGAAATCTCATTGACTTTCACGTAGACAACTGCATGCTTCCAGTTACATCAGACACAGCAATTTGCTGGGCGTGAAGAAGTTGTATTGCTGATCTCACACAGGACACCAGGGATACGGCTACGAACCACGGCACAATGCAGCACAGAGGTAGCAATGCTGGGAATTGAGGCACTTTGGCCAACTAAGCAAGGCTAATTACCACAAGCACAACTTAATTCTGATGAAGCTATTCTGCTTCCAGTTTTGACATAAACAAAAACATGGTTCTCACAGGACTGCATCACACTGGAAAGTCAGCCAGCGAAACAGTAAGCTGAAATACACTATTCAGACTACACTGGAGGAAAACCACCTTTTTAGCTCAAACAATCCAGATGTGGCATTAAACGTATAGTAGACCCCCAGCTTTAGACAGGCTGAACTGCATCACTAGCTCCTCACAAGGACTGAAGATCTTTGCCTTGTATCATTCAGCCAATAAGTTCTTCCCATCAACAGCAAGCATACAAACCCAGGGTGACTCACTGCCATCGCAAAAATCTCAACCTCTTCCCATCATCAGCCACCTCCTGTGGTGCTCGCTGCTTTCTCTAGCCCTACTCAGAGACAGTATCTTGTGTACAGATGTTTGCAGACATGAGGTAAGCAGTGCTTTTTCCCCCCATGATCTAGTAAGCAGAAATAACTACTTCTTCCTTCTAAAGCTGCGCAGTTACATACAGGAGGAAAGAAGTTTCTTACTATTAATGTGTTTCTCAATATCTCTGTTATGGCCTATGAAGTCATCATGCCAGCTTGCAACCCAAGAGCATGTTCATGACAGCAAGATGACACAAATCACTTCTCCTTACAGGTCAGACACGCCTGTTTTCTAGCACCTTTGCAGGCTTTTCTGCAAGCAGCTTGAAGATAACCCATAGACATGCTGTGTTACTGGAAAACACGACAAGCTTTTCAGTTATGGAAGGGGAAAGAGCAGTCACTGGATATGAAACAACAAGAACTTATCAGTGCAGTATAACCACATTGTGTGGGTTGAACGGTTGTCTGCTGCTTTATCCCACAACTGAGGGCAGCAGTCTCCAAACCCCAGTTCTTTCTGTGGTATCTTCCAAAACTGCTCATGAACGCAGGAAACTATAATCAGCCTGAATGGTGCTCTGACACAGGTAGAAGAGGAAGAGAAAGTACACGATCAAAGGTATATTCCTCATCTAACGCTAACACCCAACAAGCAATGACTATAACTCACTCCCATGGGATGTGGCTGCTACAAAACAGCAGGGAATAGCTGTGACACTGCAGCTCTTCTAAGCCTTCAACTTCAGTGTCTGTCACCTTCTCCCTGATGTTTTTTTAGTACCTCTAATGTATTTGATCTCTCCTCCCATCAAACAGCAGATTTTTTTAATTAACACGTAAATAGTGATTTATGAAAGGCAACAGTGCAATCAGTATCTTATTTCATTTCACTGTGATGTTAGAAATCTGCGGGTAGAATCAAGGCTTACACGGTCTGCCTGCAGCCTCAAACAAAAAACCCAAGACCCAATATTTCAGCTACTCATATTTTTAAGACTGGCTGCAACAGCAGCTAGAAGCCCCTAATAAAGCTGGAGAGCTAGAAGCTATGGAAAACAGCCAATAGCAAGCTAAAAATCCAGGAGCCGCTGACTAAGCCTCCCCAAACCACACCACCCAGGATGCATCGCTCCTATGGCTACTGCTTCTGCAGCCCTGAGAAGCCCCCCNCCCCCAAAAGTCTCTGCACACCCCCAAGATGCAGGAGCGCTCTGACCGCAGAAGCTGCTGTATTTTAAAAGAAGTAACCGAGCGCGGGTGCCCCCAGCCCGTTTAGGAAGGGCGTACAAGGGCTCCTCACCTGCTGCTGAGGCCTGGCCGCCGCCGCGACACCCCGGGACAGAGCACACCGGAGCACCCCGCCCGCTCCAAACCCTCCTCCCCCCGGCCGCGGGGCTGCGGGCTCGCCGCCTCCTGCTCAGCCCCAGGCCGGGTCCTGTCAGGCGAGGCCCCCAGCGCCGCGGTGCCTCGCCCAGGCCGGGCCCGGCCCCTCCGCAGCCCCCGCCCCACGCCATGGCAACGCCATGCACCTAGGCCGCCGTCCCCGACCCACACGCCCCCGCCGCCTCCCGGCCTCCGCCTGCGGCGGGGCCGCCGCCGGGGCCTCACCAGCTCCTTGGGCGGCTTCTCAGGGGTCTTCCCGAAGAGGCCCATAGCGGCGGCCGCCTCGCGCCGCCCGGCCCTTCCGGGATCCCGTCCCCGCCCGTTGCCAGGGGCGGGCGATCTCCACTGCGCACGCGGCACCCTCCCTCCCCGACTCCGCCCCCCCACACTTTCCACGCATGCGCACGGCTCCGCGCGCCCCGGCCAGCACTGCTCATGCGCAGCCGGTGTGGGAGGGGCGGGTGATGCCTGAGCAGCTCCGCCTCCCCCCTCGCCCCGCCCCTGGGGGGGGCCTAACGGTCATCGAGGCCCGGGCGCAGCCGCGCTTCACACGGACTCACGCAGCCCCTCACAGGGCTCGGGGCTGCCTCACACGGCTCGGCACGGCCGCTCACGGCCCCACGGAGTCCCCGGCCCCACTGCGTGTGGGACGGGCAGCCAGCAGGGAGGACCTGCACAAGTTGCAGGGCAGCACAGTTAAGAGTATTTATAAAATCTAGTTGTGCAAGGGGTGACTCAGACCACACTAAATATCTTTCCCTTGTAGCCCAGGGAAGACCCGCAGGAGACCCAAAGAGAAAGAGAAGCAGCTGCTGGCACAGAAGACATTGCCTGCCTCATCTTCAGCTGCCAGGGCTCTTTCGGAGGTGCCCCACCAGCATGGCCTGGCTCATCTCCATCCTCTGCCTTTTTCCCTGCAGCGAAGGACATGTAATCTGGCCAAAATTAACAGCACAGCTTGGAGCCACCCTGCTGAGTGCTGCGGGGTGAGCTCCAGCAAGTCCCTCCATCTTCTTGCACCCGAAGCACAGGCTGAGACACGGAGGACTATAAATAATAACCAATGCACAGAAAGAGTGCAGAAGCTTAGGAAGAAAAAGGTGCTATTAGCTTAATCTAACTCTAATACCTTACAATTATACTTAGTCTCATTATTTAATTCCCAGAGAAAGACATTTTAATAACAGTTACAAAAAGTACGGTTCACCTTTGTCTTTTTTCCTTCCAAGACCTAGTGCAGAATAAAAACAGATCTAAATATGCTTTGGAAAGGAGAGCTCTCATTTTGGACTGGGTACCAGCTGTGGGAAAGCCAGCGTAACAAAACAGTAATTGCTGAGACTGGCAAAGACTTTCAGAGATGATCTAAATTCACCCTCTCTTAGCAGAACAAAAGACTAATTGCCTTAATTAAACCTACTGACATAAGTAACCTCAGGTCAATCATCTGACATTTTCTATTTACAGTTGGCCACCAGCTTTCAGCCATGTACAGAATAAAACACTGTACTTCAAGAATGTTTAGCATCTCGGTTAACTCAAGACACTTTACAAATAGTACCACAAGTCAGCCCAGCAAGGCAAAACAAGAGAGCAGCGAAACTGACGACCTTGTTACAGGCACAGTCTTTGCTCCGTTCTCTGGATTTTAAACTGTCAACACGTTGGGCAAGGGCTGTCTGAGATTCTGCACTCCATAGAAAACAATCCTACTTGGATGCTTCTGCCGCTACTGACATAAGCATTTCATAAAATAAATACATCCAACTGCTTTTCCTTTCCTGCTGGGACTACCAATACGCTACACCAGCTGCTGTAGACTTTGAAACAGATGCATCGTCAGGAACTGGATCACAACAATTTATATAACCCAGGCTAATTGACATGAGGGGACTGAGCCTTCACTCACAGCTATCTACTGGTCATAATTATCTGCTCATATGGACTCTGTGAGTCAAAGAGCTCTGTGGCTCTTTGTAGGAGACCGCTAAGATGTCTCAATGGGAGACTGGTAGTCAAAATGTCTCAAAATTCGCTTACCGCAAGCAGACCAGCCACATCCTGTTTACAACAGGGGCAAGGAGCACCTGAAATTTGCCAAACCAAGCTGCAAGATGTGCCAAAGTTCTCCACCGACGTGGTGTACATGACCAACAAGGGGTACATCAGGAGCAACCATCTTCCAAGATACTTGTTACAACACACGACCAACTGCTAAAGACTGGCTGAGCAAAAGTGACCTCTATACTGATTGGTCAAGTATCAAGCAGACTTTGACAATAAATTAGTGCCATGTGCCTCCACAATTGGGACCCTGGGATCCCTGTCATCATTGTGATCTGAGGATCATGAGTCAATGGGCCGCCGCTGATGCTAGAGGACTGTCGGGACACCATGGGCCTGTGGTGGTGACTATACTCTTATTGTGCTCCGTAATACTACTTCTCTTCTGCCTTTCCTCTACTTCCTCCTTTACTCTATTGCTCATTTCAGTAATCATTGCTGGGAGATAACAATAAAGCTTTAGCAGATGGCATATGACCTCGTTTGTGTCTTAATCTCACGTGTGGAATCGTTAGGGGTCCTCCCAATCCTCTGCCAGACCAGGATGTGACACTCTTCTGCTAATTAAACAGCAGTTTCTGTCATTCATCCAAAGAATTGGACTAGTAGAGCAACTGAGGTCATTAAAACAAGTCTTCAGCTGGAACAGGTGTGCACAATGGTTTGCAAATAAGGCTGTGCACGGGAGCTGCTTGGGCTCAGGTGTTGTATGAGGAGGTCAGCCTTCAGCTGCAGAGCTGTGCTCCAGAAGCACACAGTGCCCTGAGAAGGCGGTGTTGCTTGAACTTACTGCTTGCAGTGTTTGGCAAAATGCCGAGGTACCAGCGAAAGGCTACGCTGGACTCTGATACAGCGGTCCATTTGTGTACTTCAGTACACAATTACAGCCTTATTTATATTCGCAAAAGTTCGCCTCCGTTTCCCCTTTTGAGATTGCAAGGCCTCAGTTCAGCGCGGGTTTCAAGACAGTCCTGAAACAATGTGTATTTCAACTGCTGCTGCTTATGCTAAGCACATAGGCTAAGTGTCACGCTGCCGCACAAACTGGAAGCAGAAATGCTCTTTGCCCTCATTATGCCTCTCCGCTGCTCTGCTGTGGCTGTAATGACAGATAAAGGGCATGTACTGACAGGCCTCAACCGGAATAAAAATTACTTGCTGGACCACAGGAGAGTTGGTGATATTATGCCCCTTCTACCTCCCTGCTTCAGTACTGCAATAGGAAAAAGGCAACAAGAGAGGAAAAAGTACTCACAATTAAAAACAGCTCTTCTGATAATTAGGCAAGTATCCTCTTGGGAGGACGCCTGGTGACTGGAGGCATGAAACATTTGTTACTAAAAAAGATTGTGCCCAGGTACCCTGGACAGATAAAACAGTGCCAGACAGCTTTGCTTTGTGAGCGCCAGCCTCCCAACCCTCTGTAGAGGCACAGAGAGATGGATCGTAACTGCAAGAGGGGCCCATGTTTACATTTCCTATTATCATCTTCATTTAATTATCCTTTTGTACCACATGGGCAAGAACTAGGAGAGAAATAAAACAATGAGACTGTTGCTTCTACCATGGCACATAAAGCAATTGAAAACACCTTTCTAGTTTGGCCTTTTCTTCTACTTACATCATCTCCCACTCNTCTGAAAGGTACAACCAAAACAACGGTTTCCTATCGAAATATAAAGAAAACAACAGACTCAATTTTTTTTATGGCATCAAACAACTATCACTTTTCTCCAAGAAATCAGAAATCACTTAAAAATACCAGCAGTTGGAGTCTGGCAATTTTTACCTTTACAAGCCACTTTTGTCACTGCATGACGATATTCTGTTACTTCACGATGGTTTACTTTGAGGCTGTAGAGGGGCTACGCTAAAAGTCTTCCTAGATGTCTTCAGATGAGGGTACTGGAGAGACGGCTGGTAGAAGAGGGGCTCTGTCTGATAAAGCAGTTTGTAATCAATTGGAAAACCACTGGTCAAGCAAAGAAGCACCTCAATGCAGAGGACTTACGAAGGAAGAAGTAGGAAGAAGTTCTCAGTGCAACACCATCGCTTTCCACTTGGCCAGTGGCTCACACTGGAGCAATGAATTCCTGCATCACTAGGAGATGATTTATTAGTCACAAAAGTTGTGTTATATTTTTATTGTCTTCACAGATAAATCAGACCAGCAAGACATCCGTAACCATACACACAAAATATTTATCAAAACAATTAACATTACAAATCTCATTTTAAAATAATTTATTTCACCGATTTCTTTTTAAATGGTACTGCCTTACAACATACATTATTCAACAAAGATGTGCTGAACAGACTCTAAAATAAGAAACACTTAAATTAAGCAATTGTCTCCGATTAGAATTTCAATTTCACCCACATCCTAACTTGTAAACGTTTGCTGGAATATGCTTCTATTGTAGGCTTGATTTTTGTGCTTACAAAAACAGCATCAAGTTTCCAGATGTTGAAAAGAAGAAGTTATTGTACGGTAAGTATGCGTTCAGTTCAACATACAAGGCAACCAAATGATTCTGTCGTTAACGTTAGCATCATGTATATTTTAGTTCACTGCACTAACATTTAAACTAAAACTTCAAACCACATAATCTTTTAAGTGACTAACATTTAAAAGGCAAGCAGTAATATCCTGAAAGCTTACAAAGGACATCAGCACACAGCTAAGATGGGGTATCACTTGACAAAGACTGCGGATGTGTGTATGGCTGCTTTTTTTTGTACGAAGCCCACCTGCAGACGGGGCAGCAGTGTCGCCCGCCGGCCAGCCACATCACGATGCAATTCTGGTGGAACACGTGGCCGCACGGCAAGCCCATGAGCAGACAACCGTTTGCAAAATTTTCTAGACACACAACACATTCTGTACAGTGCAACATTTCGGAGGGCCAGGCTGACCAATCCGGCTCCATGTCACCTGCGGTGCTGTACGAGCCGTAGGATCTCGCTTTCCGTTCATATGGCTCGTGATGGCAATATTTATTGGCACACGAACAGGTCTCAGCACCGCACCGAGGCTCTCCTTCACTGTGGCTATGAAACGTGTTTAGGTCATCGTCCTCCGAGACTTCTTTTTCACTACTGAAGACCTCTTTGTTTTCACTGTCAGAGTCACTTTCGCTGTCTTGAAAGGTTTCCAGCATTTCCTCATCAGAATGGACGCCAAGGCATTTAAACCTCCACATCGGTAAGTTTTTTATGTAATCGGTTGGTATCAGAGGGTGAAGCCAGAGATCGGGGAAGGCCAACCGCTCTAAGAACAAATCCGGGTCTTCATCCCAATCTGAGTCAAAAGGAAAGTGTTGAAAAGAAGCAATGGGATGAAACAAGTAGCTGGTGTACCAGTCCCACAGGCTTGACAGCCACTCCAGATTATTAGCATTTACTTCATCGGTGTTGTTATTGCGTCTTCTTTTCTTCTCAAAGTAATCAATTAGTAAACCATGACCAAGGTACGTGCTGAGGAAGAGGGCTGGATGCGAAGAGTAGAACATCCAATCGGCTCTTACCCAAGAAGCCAAAGTAGTTGTGTTAGAGTACCTGAAGAGTTTTAAACTGTACTCATAAAAGCTGTCTAAGTAAGGTAGTTGCAAAAAACCTAACACGGGTAGCCAGGAAATAATTAATAATGAATTATACGTCCCTAAAGTGCTTATAAGAACCACAAAACGCTTTATAGTAGCGCCTTGTGTAATAAACAGGTCCATCCAAGCCATCAGATTAACCAAAACTAAGCTTAAAACAAATAAATCATTAACTTCTGGTTGTAACGAGCGCAAAAATGAATCCATGGCACGTAGTGATATAAATTCACCAGTGTTATTTCCATACCTGTAAATTCCCTCGGGAGTCCTCAGTATGTATGATGGTGTCTTGTAGATACCAATTTCTGCCATGTAACTTTTATTGTCCCAGTTTTCCACATTCACAAAAATAAACTCTACTCTTCCAGTAAACTTTACACTTAGTGCAGAGAAGAACGCCGGAGGCTGGTCGAGGTTGGCAAACAGGTATATTTTCACACGGTACTGGTCACTTTTGTTCCATTCTTCTTTTAAATGTTCAGAGTTGTAGATGGTTTTGATCCGAGAAGCAGCATGGGCTGTGATCCATTTGAAAATGTGCTCCACTTCGATTTTGCGTCCGCTGTATTCCTTAAGCATTACTTTTCCCTTGGAGGTACTGGTTTGCGGAACCGACATGATGAGGGTGGATTTCAGCCAACCCCTCCTCCTGCAGTACCTACAAAGAAAATGGCAAGTTAGATTACAGAGTTTCATACCCCCGGAGCTGCAGTCATTAACTTCCTGTTATGAGCCCAAAAATGAGACATGCTGAGCTCCTGAGAATCTTTAGATATAATAGTAGGAAATACAGGCACCCAATATTCTCTGGCAAAGTGTATTTATTCTTACAACACATTTGTTAATCTATCTTACAGACATGTTGTAGAGAGATGTATTCATAAAACAGGAAGAGGAATAGTGTTAATTTTCATGGGTCATTATAGTAAACAAGGCCATACATTAGAGTCATTCATGCTTTGTAACTGGATTTTAAAAATACGCAAGCTGACTCCTCACTATAAAGCGTTAGTAATAGAAGCTATTTTTCCATGGCCTTCCAGGCAGGAAGGTAACCATTACAATCTAATTCAATGTCCCACAGCTTTCCCAAGCCTGCAGATAACTTTCCCAGTGCTTCCTTCCATCCTGGTTTTGCCAAGCAGCAGCGAGGTGAAGTTAAAAAGACACTGGTCTGTTCGCAGTTGCTTTAAGGAAGCTGACAAGTGTCCACTTCCTACTGGGGCCATTTTGGAAGGATGCAGACAGGCTAAGAGGTGTGGTGAGAGAGCTCACAACAAAACTGGTGGAGGAGGAAGCAGAAAGATGCTGCCGGATGATTTTGGCTAAAAGAATACCCCCTGCTGTCTGGCAGGCAGAGTGCTGAGATAGGATGAACTCCAAATCCATACCTAAAAGAAGAGGCTCTTCAAGGCTGAACCCTGAGTCACGGCCCAGACCCCAGTAATTATGAGATGAGCCTGATGACTCAGAAGATCCCTTCTCTCATGCATCTTTTGTATCAGCATCACTATGCACCCAATTTATCTAGTCCTCCTTTTAGCAAACGTCTGGCAAGTTTCAACAATCAAAACATTACAGAGCTAAAATGCATGCAAACTGTCTCTGAGAACCCTGCACATGAAACAGTGGCCACCAGCCTCATTCACTAGCCATCTTACCTACGTCCTCTCTGGTTTTGGTCTATCAACATACATTTAGACAATTACAACTCGCCATCTCAGGAATCTGCACGTAACATTTTTAGAAGGAGCCATAAGAGATTACCCTACTAATAAAGGTATCCTGACTACTGTAGTGTGCAGTGTTCTTCTGAATTTCAGCTGCAACCTGATGAAAACTATTCACGAGGGTTTGCTCAACAAAACATTTCTTGTATTAGGTAAAAATGAATTAATTGAAAAGATAATATTTGATCATAACATTAAGACTAGTTAGGAGCTATGCAAAGAGAAATTTTTAAGATGTTCAAATACCAGTGTTTTGATTATACAAGATTATTTTGCATAAGCACTGCAAAGTCTAAGAATTTTCTCTTACGATTAACTTTGAAATTTCTATAAACATTTAGGACTTAAGCTGTGTAAGACATGTCCATATCCATACATGCCACTGGAATTCTAGACAAAGTTTCCTGTCATGTGAAGCAAATGCTCCCAACGAAACATTAAAAAAAAAATTCTTTTTACGGCAGCAGAGAATTATTAATAGCCTCTTTGGCTCTGCTCTTCTTCCTTGTTTGAAATCATATGCAAACAACAGTGAATCCTGCATAGCACACTGTATGTTGTCAAAGGGTGTGTGCAAGTTTATATATAAACATACACACACTTGTCAGGGAACAGGATTTGTCAGTAATCCTGAGAAGCAGGCATGGCACTGTTTGCGAGGTTCATGCTAACCTGTGTTTCTCCTTTCCAGATGGCAATATAACAACTCTACAACTGATATGCTTCTCTTACATATATTCGACTTTGTTCTAAGCAAGCACAGTTCTTGTCCCCGAATGCCTGGACTCTAAGGCCAAACTCCGATTCATTCCCTTCCGTTGCTGTATTACACTCCACATAGTCTAATCATGTATTGCCCATGTGGTGCTTTAGGAAGCTGCAGATCTGTGTTTATGATGCTGATAAATAATGTAACGGAGAATTCTGAACAGACTTCAGTAGAGATAAAAACATGAATAAAGCCACCTTCTGTCACAGCTACTTTTACAACACAGCAAGCCCTGCTGCTAGAACACAGCTGAGCCTTAAGATATTCTTGGGATTTAGATAATCCTTTAAGAATATACCTGGGGTCACTGGAACAGTTAAAAGTGCCAGTACGTATGCCGAATCTTGATACTTTCTTCACCATTTTCTCCCAGTGGACTTTACCCACCAGTGGGCTTCTGTCGTTTGCTATGACCTATTGCCAAAAGGAAATAATAATTTAGTATCGCAGTAAGTTTGCTTCCTGAAAAAAAGAGCAACTTTCATGAAAACAGAGATCTAGTCACCCTTGGTACTCTTTTCCCCTTCTCTTAGAACACAGAGTAGGTATATACAACCAGTAATCACACTAAATGTCTTTGAAGAGTGAAGCTCTAAGACAGAAATACAATTTCTGCAGAAAGACAGAAGTGTATCATCATTTTAAGTACCTGTGAAGATACTAAAATCAGTGGTAGTTAACAAAAACCTTGTGAAAATAACAAAACTATCATCAACCAGTTCATAGTAGGGGAGAAAGGAAGAGGGTGCAGCAGGTTCCTCTTCTTTGCAGTAAAAAAGACCATTATTTTATTACAGTGCTCCATGAAAAGTCACAACATACCAAAAAAATGCCTCAGAGCAAGTAAAATGAGTTGGAACGTTTGTACCTGGTACCAGATTAGACTGCCAATAGCCATTTCTAAGCGGTGGAAACTAGTGATTAAACTCCTGGATAACGCCTAAAAATCTTGACTCCTTTCAGCTTTGCCAATGACTCACTCTGTAACTTTATGTGACTGTTCCACCAACTCCAATGTCCCATCTGCCATTTCAGGATGATAATTCACTGCGATATAGCCCAAGGTCTAATTTGTTCTAACCTAGCATATTAAAGTAGTACTTCAGGTTACCTAGACATAAGCCTGCAGACACGAATGACAAAGAATAAGTACTCATCCTCTGACTTGCAGTTGTCCAGGGAAGAAAAAGGAAAAAGGGAAAAAAAAAAAAGGGAAAAAAAGAAAAATGGGAAAAAAAGGGAAAAAGGGAAACCTCCCTGCCTGCAGTTGACAGGTGATTTTGAATGACATGACTGATCATGTATTATTCCACAAGCCGTTCCAGTTTCTATTTTAGAAATGCCTCACATGCTTCTGCAGGCTGATTGGCAACCATTTAAAATACATTTTTAAATTAAGTTTTGAAACTTCCATTTGTTAGGTGTTTGTTTACCCACCATTAAACTTCTCCCGATCATTTTCTGACTTAATAACCTGAAATGTCAGCATTCCTCTGGAAGTTAGGTTGTCACCATGATTAACAGTTCTCTACGTATAGGCTGAGACGCAGAGCTGGAAAGCATGTCTGGCCTTTGAGACTCAAAAATATTATCTGCTTTGTGGTAAGCAGCATCCTCTCAGAAACTTAAAATAAGAGAATTCACTAAGCTGAACATTCTACAAAGGGAAACAAAGTTAAACTGAAGTTACAGATTATACTCCCATTCCACTGAGGCCAACATGTTTAAATAAAACCAGAGGTGAACATCTAGGTAAGAATCCCTCAAGTTATTCTCGAAACACACGCATCACATAGAAAAGCCTTTTTGATTAGCTAAACATAACCTTCAAGCACCAAGACAACCATCTGGGAAAATCTGTCGTATTATTGAGGCTTCTTTACATCACCCAATGTAACTGAAGCAATTACTTTGATATTTTAAACTGCCTTTCATGTACTTCAACTAAAAACCACCACATTCCTGAAGACACCTTAATGCCAATATATCCTCAGAGCTACTATGGTATGACAAATGCATCCCAACACAGTAAGGAATCACTACATTTTATTAGTAAGTATAAAAGTAAAACCTTGGTAACTGGGTTAGTCTTTGGTACAACTACTCGGAGATCGGTTGTTTCCAAAATTCTGTGTGCACATTCTGAAAAAGCCTAGTGCAGTTGTTGAGAATATGCTAATGTTATGTGCAGGAGAACCGATCCTGCTCAGCTGTTTCTTCTGTCCAATATCGCAATATTCACTTTAAGCGTCACGAGAAGGAGAGTTGTTGCAAACACGGTCACCGGTATGTTTTACTGTCGTCTGCCTGTTTGTACTAGCAGATTTTTTCATACCAGTTTAATTCCCTTCCTATGAAAAAGTCTTTCCACTTGGAGAAAGTTATTTATGCTGCAGGACAACAACAGAACTAGCAGTTCTAGAGAACCCCACTATGGCTTGCACACTGAAGCTTTGTAAAATTTCTTGGGCTTGTGCTTTTTATGTCATTACGGCAAAAAAAACCCAACAAATAAACATGTCCCTTGCAGCTGCTCCTTGTGGACAACACCCACTTACAACATTGGGAGTTTACCACACAGAGTCAAGGGTTTGTATTTTGGAAAGTAGTCATCATCTCTGTGGATGAGGAAGCCTGAGAAAATACTGCAGGTTAAGCAATCACCCTGTAATTCAGTTTAAATTAAAGATAACTCGCAAACACTTGTAACAGATTTTATTTAAGAAGTGTGAATTTTGATAAGCTAAGAAATTTACATTAAAAACCTGTGACTGAAGAGACCAGGAATTTGAATGCAGAAGAGGTCTGGAAATTCTTCAAATCCAAGGTGTTAAAGCTATCAGGATTTTCTATTTCAAGCGGGGGGGGGGGGAAGTTGTCAAGCCCCGCTTTTCTCCCTAGCAAGCTCTTCCAAGAAGATGTTAGAAATAGTTTGAGAATCTACAAGGAATGAAAAAAGGTCAAAACGAAGAGCTAGCAAAGAAAGATATGCAGGAAATAATAATTAAAAAAAAAAAAGGAAAAACGAGCAGTTTGAGTTAGACCATACAAAGAATATTACAAGCTGCACCAAAAGGTTTTTTAGTCACATTAATAAGAATAGAATAGGGGGAAAAGCAGCAGGATCGCCATACAACGAAGACAGGATAGAAACATAAGATAATTTTCTTTTTAAAATGGAATGAATGCTCTGACTTGGTTTTCAATGAAGAGGAGCTGTCTGGCTGTGGACAGGTTAGCGAGTTTATGGGAACAGACTGTATCACCTGAAGATGGAAACAAAACTCAAATAACTTAATGCACTTAAATCAGAGTAAGCAGGTAATCTCCATCCCAGAACTGTAATACAATAAGCATGCAAAATTGCACACGACCCTGCAAAGATTTCTTAATGAAAATGCTTTCAGAGTAATTTACATTTTGACAGGAGAATAACAAGTTAGTAACTACATTTAAGAATGAATGAAAAAAAATTATCCCACCAGTTTGATCTCAATAGTATGCAAAACTGTAAAACAAATTTTAAAGGTGCAGAGATGGTTGAATTTTCCACCCCTTTTCAGCATGGAATTACTAAAGACGCTTCATTCCCGATTAAGTTGAGAGTTAAAATTTTCCTGGAGGAAAAGAACTGAGTTTCAAGAAAAGGGAATGTATCACCTGTTCTGTACTTTCGTAGGGTATCTAATACTGTACCACACGGAAAATTTTCAGGAGAACTGGAGATGAGTTTTTATAGTGAGTTAAAAAAAAAGTTTTAAAGTGAGTAAGGAATTAGCTAAGGCAAGAAAACATCCAAATGCCAGAAAAGTGCTAACAGACTTCTTAATAGATTTACCTTCGAGCTCAATTCAGCATATATTCCTATTAATGCCCCTCCTGAAGAAACTTGAAGTCTCCCAAAGCCATTTGCAGATGAAATAAATTTGGGAAGCACATCTATGTACAAAAGAGGATTATAACGCTATACAGGAAGAGCTGCACAAATCTTGTAATACAGAGTGTCAGAAATGAAATTGAATTCAATAATGAACAGGACACTCGGGGAGTTCACCAGTTAGACACAGCGGTAGGAGGAAAAGCCTCAGTCTATCAGTTGATACAAAAGGAACTATGAGCCATCAATATTAACTGGCTGTGAAATAAGCAAAGCCCGGGATATATTATGCCCAACAAAACAAACTGGTTGATTGATCTCCTGTACTGGGAGCAGTTGGGCAGACATTAGGAGTCAGTGAAACTAAAGGGCGGTGTCAATTTAAGCACAATAGGAACAAATTAGCCATGCACAGGCTTAGGCCAGAAGTCAGATACATGTTTCCAAGAAGAGAACAGTCAGTAGGGGCATTAGACGCAGACAAGTTAGGATTAAAGACAGACAGCAAGATAGTTTATAAACACATACTCCACAGTCTAGCGGAGAGCTGAACTCGATCATCAAGAACGTCCCTTTCAGTCATATGCTCTATCTCATTTTAAAGAAATAAAGACAAAGCTCATTGAAGCACATATCTTTTATGAGATCAGCTAGCACAGCTGAGAAACAAACACCACATTTAGAGGAACACAAACCCTTCAAGCTTTTCTTATTATTAGCTGTGTTCACAATCTGCATCATATCATATGTCAGAGTGACAATAAGACAATGAAGATAACCCAATTAATCCATTAATCATCTTAATGGACTAAGAGAATCCAATAGGATCAAAGTAACCCTGCCATTTAACAATCCCACATCACGGAATAGACCTGCTCCCTCGTCTACACCTAACCCAGGCCAGAGGACTGGCTCTGACTGCAGGTTCTGAATTACCATCTCTATATATAAATTAGCTTCATTAGTGGAAGAAGATGCTAGAGAGAAGGCCGGGTCCTCACTGAGCATCCATCCACAAACTTCCTCTGAAGCCTCAGACACAATTTACTCCATCTGTGAATTTGGGAGGACCACACTGTATCCTGAAGGGTCAGGAGATTCTCAACCGACGACTGTGAAATACTGCAGGTAAATTATGCCACCAAGACGTGCAAAGTAAAAATAGACAGACAGGGGTTTGGAAATCTCCTTTATTTCTACATCTTCTGATTGAGTTTTCTTGTTTGGTTTCCATTAACACCTAAAAAGGCAGCTTCGAGCTACCACAGAAAACAAAGTTAAAATAGAATTCATCTAGGGACATATAATACTGAAATCATCAAAATCCTGATGATTTCAACAGGCATTTGCATAGGTAGCTTTTGCATTGGAAGAGTTTTCCCGACTTTGAATTGGACAGAACTGTCCCAAAAGAGGCCAACTGAGAATGTAATTAATAGAATCGTTTTGATCTATAAGTTAAATAGTCATAGTTACAACATTAAAGAAGCAAACAGACTTTTAGAATAAATACCCCAGAGACAAAAAGATATAAACCATTGGAAAAATAGGCCAATGTCTGCAAGACACTTTGCCGCTCTTGCTTAATCCAAACCAAAAAGTGTCTCAGGTAGATGCCTAGATATCGCAGTATCTACTTCATAACTGTCATCGATGCAGTTCCTCCGTAATTTCCCAGTTACCATTAAGGACTTTTTTTTTTTTAATTATGAAACATACAAACTTAAAATACCAGAAAAGATGGGACAAAAATTGAAGTGGCTCAAGGAAACACTGCTGCTGCTGCTAAAGAGTTTGCAGTAGCAATGCGATATGCAAAGACAGATTCCTGCTCTGGTACTCCAGCAGTACTTGAGCACAACATAATAGCAGCCTTATTTGAGCATTCTGCTATTTTCTGTTCATTTAAACCAGGTATTGTTCAATCTCTTTTAGACAGGTATGTAGAGATTTTGAAACAGCTCACTGTAATAAGATTTGGTCTCAGTTTTGAAGCTCACTCACAACTAAAAATGTTCAAATATCACAAGGCATGAGAATGAGTCAGAGATGGACACATGCAGAACAAGCAACACTTCATGGTATTTCAACTCTTGATGTTTTAACCAATTGTAGCTCCTTCAAATATTTTCTCTGCTTTGTCCTTTAGTTAAGGCATACAGAGGAAAGAAACGCATTAACTATTTGATGCGTACGAAGAATTACAGCATGATGGAGGGAAGAGCTTACACATATCCTGACAGCAAAGGCACTAAAATAGGATTAACTGGTATTTTTTTAATGGGGAATAATCCCTACAAGGTACCGTGCACAAGACCAGGTACATCGTCTGGAACGAAAACAACACTTTTCACAAGTTGCCTCCACTCCAACTTCCAGCAACCCGAGTACTTTGCAGACCACAGTATATGCAAGGATAACTTCCCACAGAACCTGAACACCCCTGACAGACAGCTTTTTCAAAGAGGACATTTTAAAATCAGCCCTTAAAACTAGTTATTACTGCTTCTAACAGCCTCGGGAACCTGAAGCAACCTCAGTAACACTAAAGGGAAAAACATCCCGATGAACTGTCTACTTTGTACGTTCGACAGCCCTTGCGCCTTCCTAGTTTGATTAAGAGCCATTCCACTTGTGTTTGATACATTGCACCAGAGATGGGAAAAACACTAAAAAAAGAAATCAAAGCAGGAAGGTGGAATTGTGAGATTATCACAATACAGCAGAAGCTCCGAGCTAAGTGATGCACATGTGTTTTTTATATATAGTTTTTGTGATGGAAAAATATTCACATTGGCAGCATCTCTCAGCCTTTACGGATGAGGAGTACGTGCCATGAAAGGAAGAGAAAACTGAATCCAAATGAAAGTGCCAAGGGAAGCTCAGGCATTATCTAAGCTGGATTTTAGCCAGGACACCAGGTGTCAGGCACACCTGCTCATACCAAGAGCACACAATTTCGAATATGCGCGAATAATCAAAACTTGGTTTTATGGCTTAGCCACAAAGACACCACCACCAAGTGCTCATCAAGTCTGGGCACCAGGACACTGTGACAGGCTTTAAACCGTTAGGAAGAACAAAACCTTTTAAATCACAGACACCATTTCCCACTGCACACACACACATACAGGTGGTTCCCTCGGGAATGGTCAATCCTTGCCCAGTTGGTCTCCACATGAAGGAGGACTGACATTTGAATCGGAAAAAAACTGTGTGATTTTGCCACAGGCAAAACTGATCTCTAACTTATTTAATGAACGGATAAAGTTGTATGTATGCTAGAATTGTCAATCTGGTTCGGCAGTTTCCAGTTTGACATATCCAGACCCCTGGAGGACCAGGAACTTCCCTGCAGTGCCTGCAGAAGGTAACTGAGCAAAGGAAGCCTGATATTACTGTAAAGAGTCCATGCACTCGCTGGAAGATTTTTAGGAATCCACAAAGATACAAAGGTTTAAACCCCCTGGTCTATTATAATCAATAGCTTCTTATGTGCCTTTCATACAACTCTTTATAATCAACAGCTATGTTGCAAACCATCCTCCCATATATAAAACAGAAGTAAAAATATTTGGACAATTCTCATTTAGAAATACAATTAATTATAAATGGACTGGTGAGTTATTTATTAGAAGCAGGGCAAAAAGCCCAATTATTCCAGATAACATCGATAAGTTTCTGCATGACTGTCTGTACTTTTATTAATTCTGAGACATCTCAGTCTCTGTTTATTATTCAGCATTGTGCTGATGAAACTGAATTTCCGCACAGTTGCTCCTTCCTAAGAACTCACAACTGGTGCAGAATCCATCCATATGGATTAAAGATGTCTGAAAATTTTTTGCTTTTCTTTTCTGAGAAAGAGACTGTGAGAAATTAGATCAAAATAGGCAAAGACAGAAGACTGCATCCATCATAGCATGCAAAACTTAACCACCTCAAAATTACATGTAGTTTCTCAAGGGAGGTGGGGTGATCTACGCACCAATCTGAACAGCTCAGTTAAGCTGTCAGTTAAGTCAGAGGTTGAGAATAAATGAGCTTCTGTAATGAATTAACACAGATATGCAGGCAATATAAGAACTATTACATTCTAGCTGATGGTATTCTGCACCCTTGACTGGGTACGAAGACTCTCAAGAAGGATACTGAAAGTTAAAATCGGGTATCCTATGGTAAATGATCCTGAAGGGCTACTGGAAAAGACAAAAATACCGAGTGATGTATTTTAAAAGAATTTTATGTTTCTACTTAATTTCCTTGCAGTGACAACAACGGATCACCTGGCAAAATTAAAAAGGCAAATATGAAAATTATTCATCCTACACGCAAGAGAAGGAGAGACGGAGAGAAGGAACGAACCATCACCAAAATCCTGCAGGCACATCCCTTGCTCTGTGACTACACCACTTGAACAAGAAGCTGAGATGCAGAATAGACTGCAACATTTTATATCCGTAATAATGTCCTTTGCACCTCTACCAGACATGATAAAAATCCTTGTCCTCCTGCTTCAATGCAGGAAGAAAGTTCCCTTTACTTCTGTCTACCACTATGTTACAGTAGGGACTTTTAAAATAAAAATATACGTTAATTTAGATTTTAACTTCCTTTGAAGAGGATTTTTATCTGCAGATAATTTACTGTATGTTTTTAAAAAGTCATAATGACTATGAGATTGTTGGATGTGACAGGCCTCTAGAGACTAACCAGAGAGCATGAGCAATGGCAGAGTCTGGAAAAGCAAGAACGTTATGTGTTACTCCTTTACCAACAAGACAGGCAGCTCTAGAAACTACCACTCATCCTCCTTGCCAGCCAAGTACACAACAGCAGCTGGCAAGCACGAAGAAAGGCATAAAAGGAAAGGTGATGAGATCATGAGCTAACAGGAGAGAGAACATGCTGCTGTCTGTGGCTTCGTGGAAGCTCCACGTAGAAGCAGAGGGCACCTGTGAACAACTACACTGGTAAACAAACTACTACTGAACCTGGATGCTTTGCATGTGGATTTCCAGAAAATAAAGAAACAAAGCCACAAAACACTGTTTCCTTGTGTATGGACTTTGACTTTCTTCAAGGAATTCATCTTGATGGCTCTAAATGATAAATTCACATCTGAATTTGTGTCAAACACATCCAGAAATAATAACTGTTTCCTCTTTCTCCTTTGGATTTCTCTGCAGACAGCGATGGCTATCACATTACCAGTCTGTGCCACCCCAGAAATTTTATTTACGTGCACTGGAAAATAAAAATCATCTTCAGAGTCCCCATCCTCCCATACATCATCATAAAGTCTTCAAAACCAACTCAACCAACAGCCACTGTGCTAGCTGAGCCAGAACTGTTCCTCTCCCTCTACCGTTTTCCAGCAGCCGCTATGGAACAGAGATTCATGGTCAGGATCCTGAAAAGGATCTGGAGATCCTTTCTGCTTCACAGCCAGTAGCAACAACAGAGCAGGGGAATGCTCTGACCTTGTCTGCGGTCACCAAACCCATCCATGAGGCATCCTCACACTCCTGCTGTCCCCTGCCTAAGCATCGAGCTGATTAATTAGCTGTAAAGTTTCCACGGGATGTCTATCGGTAAAGGAGAATGGGCAAGGGAGAGTAATCAAGAATTAGAACAAGGAAGTGACGATAAAAAGCAGCTTTGGAGGGATGAGGTCTAAGAAAAGAACCTGGGAAAAACCTGTGAAAGGACATGAAGAATCCAGCGCAGGAGTTATCCAGGCAGGAGTTATGGTGAGGAAGGGAGCAAATCAAAACTCAAAGTGATGAAAATTCAAAAGGCAAGAATGAAAAAAAGGAATTTGACGTCTAGTGGTTTTTATTATAGAGAAACTGACAAATAGCATTCAGCAAGTAAATTATTCAGTAAATTCCACTAATTTTTTTTTCCACAGCTATTGTGACCAACTGAATAGCTGTGCAAATATTCCCAGAATGATGACAACATTCATCACACTAGAGATATCAAAACGCAGCCCATCTGATCTGCTATTATGAAGCTAGCTGAAAATATATTACAGTTAAAATTCTGCAAGCAACAGACAACAGAGAACTACCATATTTTACTCTTTTGAGCTGCATGGGGAGGAGGGAAGGTTTTTCATGGCATGTTCATGCTCATATTTGTCAACTAGCTTGCAGATGTGTAAACTTCCTTTCAACGCTCGCTCTCTGCTTGAAGAATCCCCTTCTGTATGATTTAAACCTGAAATTTACATTCAATAAGCTCCAAATACACCTTTCCCAAAACAGAAATGCCATTTTGATAGTGAAGGTGGTCTGTCCTCTCGTTGTCTATTTTAGGGTGAGATCTGATGTGGTGATAGTGCGGGTCTAATAACAAGAAGTCATGACATCTTGATAATCTATTTAACTAGAAAACAGGAAGCGAGGAGACCAGACAAACCAGGCAGGAGACCTGTCAACTGAACAATTAATTGTCTGGTGGAAAATTTTGATTGCCTGATGTGGCTGTTAGCAGAGAAGTTATGCCTAAAAAAAATATCTCTTCTCAATAGAGAAGTTGATGCAGAAAAGCATTTTTACATTTTGGCCTAGATTACTTATGTTCTCAAGAGTGATGATAAATTGTTTCAGAATCCTATTTGCAAAAGCCTGTCTTCCTTTTCCTAAATATTTCCTAAAAATTGGTGGGCCCACAAGGTTCAGGGGAAGGCTAACTTTAAGCCACTGGAATGTTGCAGAAGCAGCCTGCTAGCCTTGGAAGTAGCACAATGAGATCTTGCTTTTGTGAAGAGGCAACAGAGATTTTAAAAGTGCTCTAAGGCCCTTAGATAAACAAAAACTTAAACTGTTTGGGTCTGAGCATGTAACGCAACCAAAAGGAAGAGCAACAACAGAGGCACATCTCCTGTGCCAGCTGGGAGCATCTACACTTAATGCACATACTTCACACATTACACAAGCTCTTATAATACCAGGGCCAAGTACTTGCGTAGTCTGTGTGCTTAAGTGTGTGCTGCTTTCCTTGTTTTCTGGTTCTAAAGTACCTGGCTTTCAAAAAGCAATCCACCAAATAACAGGTTGTTTGGGTTTTTTTCCTGCCTGTATAGGAACTCTCACCTTCTGTCTTTCTTGGGTTTTTTTGAACAGATTTATTCCTTATGATCTCCCTGATGTAGTTTATCTTTGTCACCATCTCTGTTACACACTTTTACTACTAGTTAACTACCCTCATAAATTCCTCCTTTTGGATAATATCCATCCTTTTGGATGTCATAAATATATAAAAATATGTGATCAAATTTCTGTACCTGTACCAGCCAGATCCCATCTTTTGTGTCTTCTACAAGCTCATAGAAGTGCATTTCACCACTAAAGTTTGTACTGGAAACCGATTCAGAGGCCTCTTCCTCCTTGAGAGCAGAATAAAGCTCTCCTTCCATGAGGTCTCCTGAAAAAAGAGACAATTGGAGAAATTCAATTACAATGGGAATTGAGAAAGATCGCTTCATAAATTCTAGTAACAGTTTCACTAACTATATTTTACATGATTGCTCAGAGAACCTTTTCAGTACGAAGGTAGCTAATCTAAAAAGTTATTATAATTCTATCTATAGTGACATGACTATGAACAATTTGACTTCAGCTGTCAGGCCACAGAAGAGATGAACGCTATGCTTCTGATTACACAGATGTACCACGCATGCAACGGAGCGCACAAAAGAATAAATGAACATCTTCCAAGCCTCGCTCTCTGAAAAGAACAATATTCTGTGGCTGCAAGCAATTTTAATTCATGTATCTTTGCTTTCATTTCACAGGATAGTAATTTTGCAGCAACCAACTTCTTAACACTGATAATTCAAACAGGCTTCCAGAATTTCAATCAGTAATTTTGTACCAAAAAAAACATGCCGATTGCCCCACTGCAACTAAAAATCTCAGGTAGAATAATTTAGCTGTTGGCTTCTGTTTGCAAAGTCAGAAAAAGTTCCCATGAACTCCAGTCCTAGTGATGTAAGGAGCTCACAGTAAAATCATCTGATAATGTTTCCTTTGTAATCTAGTTTCCTTCTCATGTTTTGTTTCACAATCATTACAAACGCTGTTAATGACAACTAACATTCTAGTAACTAATCTATTAGCTTGAAGAAATTAAGTCTTGTCCAAAAAGGCTGTTTCCTTCAAATTATAAAATAAAAAAGTGTTACAGCCGAAACCCTCACCAAAAGAATTCATAGAATTTAGAAGTAAAAAAAAAAAAAAAAAAGGAAAAATGCTGCAAAGCCTGTTGGTATGAGAAGTGTTTCCATGACATTTGAAGAAGTTGGTTAATACAGTTTGTTTGGAGTTAAACACTTCCCTGCAGCATTTGCAACCCAAACATCATGACATCACGAAAGTACCTGACAGCCAAGGAGTGAAAGTGATTGGAAACAAAAGTGAAATTGCCTAATGCTTTTTACTGTTGGAGCAGCAAAGGGAATAAACAACATAAATAAACAATGAACAATAAAAGCAAATTAGATTTAAATGCCCAGCATTAATATCAATTATTTAAAAGACTTAGCATTTTTAAGGTTATGGTACTCACTACATTCATCCAAATCCTTCTCTTTTTCTGTCCAGACACTTAAACCCCTCACTGCCTACCCTGATCACTGGGATTTCTCTCTCTCCTGTATCAGCAGCCCTTCGATCATCAATTTAGAAGCAGCCGCTCACATTTTCCTGCTTGGCGGGCACTACAGCTATTACATCAGCCCCATCTCCCAGTCCTTGGGGCCAGCTCCCTCCGACTGCTCCAGGCCAGCATCCTGACTTTCAAGACACTTCCACCATTCCTTACCATCTCCATTGCTCTTCACTCTTCGCTATTCATCATCACCCCCCAAAATCCCACCTCTTTCACCTGGTCTTCCCTACTTGTGAAACGCCTCCCTGCCTTTTTCCAAGCCTTTTTTTTTTTTTTTTTTTTGGTACCTAGGATCGACTTCTGCTCCCTCTTCTATAAAACCACCGTGCCCCTGGGTACCCATCCCTTCTGCTCCTCAGCCGTAAAATCACTGCTCTCCTCAGTACCCGCCGAGATAGCAATAACTGTAATTAAATCAGCAAAGGGGTAAGGGAGAGGGACGCACGGGAAGAGCTGGCCCCGGCTGTAAATCCCAACCCACCGCATACATTTGGACTCTTTTCCTCCTCTTTTTTCCCGGCGGACGACATTCCCTCTCATCTGTGCGACCCCCACCTCGCCATCCGGACCCCAACCGCCCGCAGCGACCCCGGCGCAACTCACCGGGAAGAGCCATTTCCCTCCCGGTGCCCCGTCCAACCGAGGCCTTCCCTCCCCCCCGCCTCGTCGGGCTGAAAACGCCGCGGAGCTTTTTCACGTCACCATCCCCGAGCTTCCCCCCTGCCGCCTTCCTCCTCCATTTAACCGCTCCGGCGTCTCGGTCCTTCGGGGGGAGGGGTGGGGGGGGCAGCGGTTCGCTCCCGAAATTCGCCCTGCGAACGCGCTTGGCCGCGCCAGCGTGGGAAGCAGCGCCCAGGTCTCCATCCCAAGGGCGGCGGGAGCCCACGCGGGGGTCACGATGGTGGGGGGGGACGGACGACGGGGACACCGTCTTCCCCAGGCGGGGGTGGCAATGGACCGACCTCCCTCCCCACGCGTGGGTGGCCGGGGGAGCTCCGCGTACCTGACTTCTCCACCAGCTCCCGCACATCCTTCTTCTCGGGCAGCCCCGAGTGCCCCAGCCCCCGGCACTCCAGGATGGTCCGCAGCTTCCTGAAGCTCAGGGCCACCGGGTCCACCAGCTGCGTGGCGAGGAAGCCGCTCTCGTACCACGCCACGGCCTCGAACACCCTGGCCAGCACGAACAGCGCCAGGAAGTAGAGCAGCAAACAGCACAGCTTCACCCACATCTTCCCGCCGGGGGCTGCCCGCCGAGGGGCCGGGGAGAGCCGCGCCGGAGGCCGGGCTGCCGCGGGGCGGGGCGGCGAGCGGAGCGGAGAGGAGGGGAGGGGAGAAGAGAGGAGGGGGGGGGGCTGTCACCCCCGCGGGGCCGCGGCCCCCCCGCCTCCCTCCCGCCGCTGTCCCCGCCCCGGCGGAGCCGCGGCCGCCGGCGGAGACATAACAAGTGACGTGTGCAGCCGGGGCGGAGGGAGGGAAGGAGGGAGGGACGGAGGGGGTGCCCGGGGCTGCCCCGCCGCCCGGCACCGCCTCCCCCGCC
>VUYV01000027.1:6911013-7031661 GCA_008711295.1 Anarhynchus alexandrinus
ATTAAAAAATAAAAATACCTCGGATATCAGTGACTGGAGCGAGCCGAAGCCCCCACCGATGTTTTTCATGAGAAGGAAAAAATATTTACACGGCCGGACTGGAGGCGGTGTGTCCCGACTGTGTTAAGAAGGTTCCAATGGCCACCACGGGTCCACATCGCCGCCGCTCCCCGCGCCCGCCCGGCCCCGCCACCACCGCAGAGAAATCCCGTGGCACCCACCGACACTGGGATGCCGCAGCTTTGGGCTGGAGCTCGAGCGCTTGGAGCTCGTTGTGCTAAACCCATGGTAAAAGGCAACCGGCCAGCGGCACTACGGCTTCTGATGAAGGTCTTAAATTGGGGGCTGCTCTTCCCATGGGAAGCATTTGGAGCGCAGTGTGGATCCTCATAGAATCATAAAACTGTTTAGGTTGGAAGGAACTGTAAAGATCATCTAGTTCCAACCCCCCTGCCATGGGCACGGACACTCCCAACTAGAGCAGGTTACTCAAAGTCCCATCCATCCTGGCATTGAACACTTCCAAGGATGATGCATCCACAACTTCTCTGGGCAACCTGTTCCAGCGCCTCGCCACCCTCAGAATGAAAAATTTCTTCCTAATATCTCATCTAAATCTCCCCTCTTCCAGTTTGAAGCCATTCACCCTCATCCTATCACTACATGCCCTTGTAAAAAGTTCCTCTCCAGCTTTCTTGTAGGCCCCCTTCAGATACTGGAAGGCTGCTATAAGGTCTCCCCGGAGCCTTCTCTCCTCCAGGCTGAACCACCTCAACTCTCTCAGCCTGTCTTCACAAGAGAGATGTTCCAGCCCTCTGATCATCTTTGTGGCCCTCCTCTGGACCTGTTCCAACAGGTCCATGTCTGTCTCATGTTGGGGACTCCAGAGCTGGATGCAGTACTGCTGGTGGGGTCTCACGAGAGCGGAGGGGCAGAATTACCTCCCTCAACCTCTGGCCACGCTTCTTCTGATGCAGCCCAGGATACGGTCGGCTTTCTGGGCTGCATATATAATCATGCCGGGCTTTATAAGACGTGTCAGGCTGCAAAGACACTATTTAATCATCTACAAAAAACCATACTGAAACCAAGCTTCATCTTTGAGATGAAGGCTCTCCTCTGAAGGAAACTCAACATTTCTTTTGTATGTGTAGTTATTTTAAGAATCCATAATTTGCATGAAAATTGCCAACTCATACAGATGTGCACAAAAATAGCACAGCTTAATTTTAAAAACACTGACAACCCCCCAGAGTGTACACACTGAAGTAATTCTGTAGTATCGAATTTCAAAAAGACACATTAAGATTGGCCCGCAGAAAGCATTTAAATGGCCGTACTCCTCAGAGCCTTTAAAACACATTTACAGCGTTCTCAGTGCGCTGATATGATTTAAAAAGCAAAAAAACCCCACAACCCAGGCTCAGCCTGTTTTGTCACACGGCCACCACGGCCCCTTCGAGAGGAAAAATCATGACAATTTCTTCGGCAATGGGCTCGTTTTGTTTCTTGAAAGGGGAAGAGGCGAGGGATTACAGAAGTAGCTGCTCACAAACGCAGCCCTGATGGGCTGGTAAACGTCGTGCCTCGCACTGGGCATCATATAAACCTTTATTCTTCAGAATTTTTATGTGGTAAAGATTAGAGGTGGACTGCAAAACCCAGCTGTGCTGATGCTGCTGGATTAAATACAACGGGATTTCGGCAGTTCAGTTGGGTTTGCAGTGAGCCTCGAGTGGGAGGTCCAGCTGGGACAGAACATACCGAAGGCACCGTCCAGTGAAGGAGCTCGTGGGAGGCTGTGCTGAAGTGCTGCTCTCTGCTTCACTGATGCTGCAGTTCGGAAAACTCCCCTTTCGACAGAGCCAGGGCCTATCTCCCTAATAAGAAGTAAAGCATCAGTAAGACAAATCCTTTCCCCTTGGCAAAAAACAAGAGAGTGGCTTTGTTATTGTAGCTGGCAGAGCCCAGGGACTCTCAATAAAATGCACCCTTGACATCACCTGTCATGAGGGCCAGCGTCAGGCTCCCCCCCAAGCCCCGAAAACACACCCCAGGAACACAGTTCTCTTTCCAAAGCTTCGTGAAGGCCCATTTCTTTTGTCACACGTACGAGAAGTTGCCTGATTTCTCTACCTTTTATTTCAAGTGAGCAGCTCGAGTGTATGTGAAGTGATGGGTGGGAGGAAGAGATGGGAGTTAGGTGTTTGAAGAGGAACCTCGTATATTTACCTTGAGTTAGAAAACATATCCTTGGGTTTTGGTTTTTTTTGTTTGTTGGTTTGTTTGTTTTTAATGAGCACCGCAGACCCTGCTCCACCCGACCCCCGTGTTTCTCCCTTGTAACTCATTTGGGGATGCCCTCATTTCCTCCAGCAGGAAAGCACCTAGCAACAATCACGCGTCTACGCATCTACGCTCACAGCTAAACTATTTGCAACACCAACTGCTGGGGAGGCTGTCACCAGTATGTCATTTCCTAATGCTCATGGGCTGAGTTAAATCAATTCTTAACATTCCCCAGTGGTAACTGATGATGAGTTCCCTGCAGAGACGAAGCTCATCATCTGCCAAAACTCAAAACCCTGGAGTTGTTTCAAGAAAGTAAAAACGATGTTTCAAACCACTACTTGAAACCCCCCACAACAACCAAAAGCAAAGCAGCTACCAACACAGAAGCACCCAGGCAACGAGACGAGGCAGGGGCAGAGCTGCACTTGAAGAGCAGGGACGGGTACAACCAAGAACTGCAGGTCATGAGTTGACCCAAACCGATTCGGTTCCTCTTCCTGGCTCTCTGGTCCTGTGTTTCCCCCCTCCCTTCACATCCCTGACTGACCCCACCAGAAAATAGTATATTTTTTAAACACTGCCATCATTTGTTGGTTTCCAGTTGCAACTCAGAATGTCTTTGGTGTGTCACCCGCAAACAATTTTTCAGGGAGTTTTAATTATCTGGGAAATTTAAATATCTTAACAGCCGATTAAAATTTATTTGGGCTGAAGACAAAGACGACACATGTTGACATTTTTTAAGACCTCTACCTAATTAACAACATTAAACAGTCACCAGGCAGTCAGTCCTGTGCTCATAGAGCAAATATTACAAATATAAGGAGAATGAAGATTAGAAATTCCACCTTTAAACAAAAACCTGAAGCAGGGATCTGCTTTTAAACAATTTTGGCAGCAAAAATATTTTACTATGATTTACGAGCAAACAAGACCAAATCCTGAGAAACTGGGACAGCCATCTTTTCCTGTCAGACAGCCAAACCTGAAGTCTCTGGTGCCCGTTGATAAATGACAAGGATTCCCTCTCCTCCCTCATCCTCTCCTACGAGCAGTTGCTGACTGTGCAGCCTGGGAATACAGACAATAATCCACTTTCCAGACTTCTACGGGGAACAGTAAGAAAAGTATTGTCATTTTGAAGGCAGTAAAACCAAGGATTGAAAATCTTAATTCAATTCCTTATTATCATACCCATGGACAGTTTTAATATTGCCATATATCAAGATAAATTTCAGCGAAGTAGTACTTAAACTACCTGAAACCCAGTTTTCCTAAGAGTCAGCCAACTCTGTAAATACAATTGTTAGTTCACCAACAGAGTCTCCTGATGCACTTTTAAAGCAATATAGGTGCATCTCAACACATTTTTATGCATGATATGAAACTGTGACTACTTGCCATTATCTGATATTTATTAAATAAACCAACAAGCCTGTTTGAGAGTCTCAAAGCAAGACAACAGCAGCCCACACATTATTCTGTTGTATGTAGAGGAATTTTAAATCAGATGTTTCCTACTATCTACAAGCAGCCAAACAGAAGTAGATTTAATATATAGGTGTTATTCTGCAATACAATGGCCAGTATTTGACACCTCAGCTAATGCACCGGTTATTTGGGTGAGGCAATCCCAACGTGATCCGGTAGTGATTCAGACAGTAATTCAGGTTGGACAGGAGCTCAGGAGGTTATGAAGTCCAACCTCCTGCTCAGCGCAGGGTCAGCTGCGACACCAGAGCAGGTTGCTCAGGGCTTTATGCAGTCTAGAGTTTTACCACCTCTGATAGTCACCCCTTCCTCTCCTGTGGCAATTCTTGCCTACAAACATGCAGTTGTCAACAGCACAGAAAAGTATGTCAATCAAGGCCAAACCAACTCACAGGAGCAGAATACATTAATTAGAGCTTGAAATACAAGACACTTTTTTCCTAGGCAGTTGGTTTTGGATTTTTTTTTGTAACAGTGAAAAACTATTTGTTGCCCCTTGGAGAAGATAGACTCTGTTTAATGTCCAAAAAAAAAAAACAAACCACATTCAGGAGACCTAGCTTGAATGTGCTAACAGATGACAGAGAACACCATAGTGGTAAAAGAACATAACAAACTAAACCAGTGTGCTAATGACATAAGAAATGAGAAGATATTTGCATGTCTTTAAACATCATCTATGATTAGATAAAGAGCAAGAATACAAACAAAAGCAGCATTTTGGACCTAAATCTGACAGAACGACGGTGATTTGTAAGGATCTACACAAGTCACGTATTCTTATGAGAATAGACATTTTCTTGTCCTGTTCCAGCAGCATGGGCACAGATGAAGCAACACTGTACCAGACTCAGACCAAATGCTGGTTTTGCAGTCAACTTTGTCCAAGTTTATTAGGTGCTTTAGCTGTACTGTGCTACAGAAAACAGTCGTATCTGGCTTGTGCTGCTGCTTCCAAATACTGAAGTTGGAATGAATACGTTAAGCAAGTAGTATTCAAGCTGAGAGATTTATTTCAAGTACGCTTTTACAAGACACTTGCCAGTGAGATGCATGACTTCAGTCTGTAAGTCAATATAAAACTCAAGAGGAAGTTTACTGACCAAGGTAACAACTTAATGACAGCCTAAATGTTCTGTTTCCGGCACACCAGGCTTCTTAATCCAGCCCCGACTCTGTTTAAAGCCGCTCTTTGGCGTGTACTTGTGAAATGGTTGGGGCGGCTGCGAGATGCGTTCCCCATAGCCTGACTAAAAGCGAACCCCCTTCTGCCCGTGGTGCCACACTAATGCGCNCCACCCCATCGCCCCTAGCGCAGGCCTCGGCCTGCCCCCTCCCAGTTGCTGCGCGCTGCCAGACCCCGGCCCAAGGGGTCGCGCAGCCCGAGAGCAAGAGGAGCCGTCCCAGCCCTCGGTGGCCTCCTGCGGGGCCGGGGCAGCCAGGGAAGCTGCCAGCCCCGGCCAGGTCCGACCCGGGCCCGCCGCCTCCCCGGGCACCCCCACCAGCCTCCGCGTCGCCATGGCAACAGCGCCGCCTCCTCCTCAGGGCCCCCCCTTCTTAGCTGCCTACCTTCTTGCCTGAGCCGTAACACCTCAAAGGATCCCCTCTCCCCAGGCTGTTCTCCTCACCGCCCGCCCCACGGGCCACCTAATCGAAAAGCCGAAAGCCCAGCGCCGCCCGGGACCTCCGAGGCCACCCTGGACGGCGGAGCACCGGTAGAAGTAATCCGACCCTCTCATAGCCCCCCCGGCCTGGTCCCAAGGGCTGTCCGCCGCGCTGCCTGAGTAATAATCGCTGCCCCTCCCCTTGGCGGGCTGCGCCGAGGTCCCCGGCCAAGGTGTCCGCGACACTGCCTGTGCCGGAGCGCTGCCGAGGTCCCCGCCTGCCCGCGGCGCTGCCTGCGCACAAGTGCCGCAGCCTGAGGAGACGGGGAAGTTGAGATCCAGCGGCGCTCCGGGCCGGGCCGGGCTGGGCCGCGCCGCGCCGGCGGGACGGTGCTGGCGGAGGGCGGCGAGGGTGGGGTGGGCAGAGAGGGGGGCCCGGGCAGAGAGGGGGGCCCGGTGGCGGCGGCAGAGGAGCTGGAGGAGGAGGAGCGCGGCCCGGTGCCGGCCGCTATGGACCAGTGCGTGACGGTGGAGCGGGAGCTGGAGAAGGTGCTGCAGAAGTTCTCGGGCTACGGGCAGCTCTGCGAGCGCAGCCTGGAAGAGCTCATCCAGTACGCGGGCGGACTGCGCCGGGAGATCCTCCAGACCGAGAGTACGTGGGGACACCCTCCTTCCCCGTTCCCCCCTACCCCTTCCGCGGGGAGACGGGGCCCGGCTCCTTCCTCCGGGGTTAAAAGGCCCAAAACTTTGGGCCTTTGTGGGCTGGGGGACTCCTCCAGGGAGACATCCCCCTCCCTTCCAGCCTCGGGGCTGAGCAGCGCTCCCCTCTCCTGGGGGGTTCCTGCCCCGCTTACGACCGGCCCCGGGGAAGGTCTGTGCCGGGGGTAAGGCGGGGGACACGCTGAGCTAGAGGTCTCCCCCTTCTCACCCCCTGGAGTCGGAGTTTTGTGTGCGTTTCTGGTAGGGAAAAGTTAAAGGTAGGAACAGGTATGGGCCCTCCCGGGCCTCGCCTGCCTTCGGTGCGCTGCTGGAGAGTGATCCTGATCAGCAGGTACGGCCTGACCCTGGTCAGCGTGTCCACATACCTTCTGCGCCTTTATGTTAAATTACAATGGGGTTAGTCTCCCCTAGGGGAAATAAACAGCAGGGTTGCCCTGTTTTCCTTTTTCCCCCCTCTTATTTCTTTTATTTTTTCTCCCCCCTTCTAAGTCACTAAGTTGTTTCCAGTGTAGCTAGGTTTGGAAGTGTTTAGGGTAAAGCCACTTGTCAGCAGGAAGTAAACACGGCCTCCTAAGTCTTGTTTGTATTTTACAGCTGATGTTGAGCCCTTGCGCAGGCGGGCTAGATGGCCAAAGCGCGCTATAAACATGAGACATTTAAACCTTGCGAAATCCCTGAGATGGAGGTAATGCAGTGTTTATTGATGGAGTGGGAGGGAATGGTGAGGCAGCTAAAGTGATTTACCCAAGGCCATTCAGGAAGTGAGTGATGGCTCATGGATTAAAAATGGGAACTTGCAGGCTTCTGAGCCCAAACTTTAATGCAAACTGTGCCATTTCACTGTTTTGCAGAATCTGCTTTTGTTTGGTTCAGAGAAAAATGTGTTTGCTGCAGTCTTGTACAAATACAGGTGCAAAGCTCACTTAGGAGTGCGTATAATTCCAGGAACATAAACACAAGTGTATTAGAGCTGCTGTGTGTACACAGCAATTTCCATAGAGAGCAGACATGGAACTCTGATTCCAAGACACTTATTTGGGGTGAAATAATGTTTGGCCTTTTTGGCATTGTTTTGAACTGCGTTTCAGTAAATGTATTTTGTGCTGTTCAAAACAGCTCGGGCTCCTGCATTAAGGACAGTAGATACAATGCATGTCTTCACAAACTGAGATGCTGACCTTGCCTGGAAAGCTGTGTGGCGTGACCCTTATGCTTGTATTGATTTCCATAGGACTCTGTGGGGCTGTAAAGATTTGTCTGTGAGAATCCTGTTGCAGGTCCAGAGCTTTTACTCTCTTCATAACAAAATTAAAAGGTTCTAGTATGGAGTTCCTTGAGGGTCCTCATTGGATTTTCCATCCAGAGTGGGATTAAGAGTTTTTGGGACTGTCCTGTGAAGACCCCTAGACATGTTTTCAGCACTTATGAAATAAGTGGTGATGCTGTCCCAGCAGACTGCATCCCAAATTGAGCTTTCTTTTAGTAAGTACTCTAGAATGAAGCCAATATGTTATTGGTGCACCCTCAAGCATCTGGGGACTGTGTTCAATTTTGTCATCTGACGTAAGCTGGCAAAATACTTTTTTTTTTTTTCTTTAACATGTTATTTATAACGTTCTGATAAGAACAGGTATTTGCAGCTTTTATATACTGTATCCTGAATATTTTTGAAAATTGATGGAAGTGGAAGCAGCCTGACATCTTAATGTGGAGCTTTGTAATTCAGGGGTATGAACTGCAGAAATATGCTTGTGTCTATAATGTAAAAGGAAAAAAGGAATAGAAAAGAAAACCCTCACTGCTGAAGAAGAAATTAATGCTGTAGGACAAGACTGGAGGGCAAAGATACATGAAAAGACCTTAAATAGGCAGTGGATATAAAAAGAAAGTGGGTGGAGAAAAAGAAACTGTTAGGAGCTGCTTCAACCTCTAAACTGATTTTCTTTTTCCCCACTCATCTAGTCTCTTAAAGTTTCTTGAGCTGTTTTCATACTAAAGCCTAAGTACAGAACAGCCCTATGCCTGTGAATAGGAAGACAAAGTTTGTTTTTCTTCTCCCTTCCCCTAATATATCTCGCCTCCTGGAGCGGCCAAGGCAGGATAGCATATTCTTGGATGGTATAAATGTGTCTGGCTGAATAAACTTGGCTTTGGACTCTACTCTGTGCCTAGTGTCTGCTCGCTAATGTTTGGTGGGGTGTTTGTTTTTTGTTTTGTTTTTAAATTGTGACTGTATGTACACAATACAGAGAAACTGTCAGTCTGCAGTGTTCTGTGAACACTGAACTACTGGGAGGACTGTCTGCAGGCTTTCTTCTGCTGATTTATTAGAAGTAGCTCAAAGTTTAATTAAAGCTGAAAGAGATGGATATGGATACAGAGGGGAAATCTTTCCTCTCATGGCTCTGATGGCTTTTCCTGTGTAGACATTTTCATTGCTTTATTGTCATTGGTTTCTGCTACAGTGAGTGTTAGGGGCCAGTAATTCACTTATTTGCTTGGGATAAAAACAGTTACAGATGTAAGTTGTTTGGGTTTTAGCTTAATGGCTTTTCTTGCAAAAAATGGCTATTAAAACGGAGTGTATTTTAACCTTTCTGTTTATTGGGGAATGAGTATTTCCATTTTGCTTGTTGCGTAATCTCTGATCATTTTGTCTTGGCAAAAGTCATGAGACAGTTATTTAAGATCCTTCATCTGACTTTTAAATTTATATCATAAAAATTAAAGCATAACCAAGAAGTAATGATTATTCTTGAAATAATTTTAGGAGTCAAACTTTATGTAATGGTAGAGTGATTTTTTTGTTTTTAATTCGGGATTCATAGGGTCAAGTTAGTGAACGTGCACTGAAAAGACTGTTTCACTCCTATTACTCCTCACTCATTCACTAGAAAAAATACAGAGCCCTATTAGATGTTTGCCCGGGAGGTGATCATTAGCTTCATAGGACTGGAGGGAGGAAAGAAGTTAAAGCTTTTTTTTATTTTCTTAAAAGCTATGGCTGTTGCAAAAATGCTATTAAAGCTTCCTCAGCTGGGGCTTGTGGGGCTGAATGGGAGCTATTTACTTTTCTAGAAATGAGCTAGTTTTAGCGTGTAACAACAGAAGGTTATTTTCGCTGTTGACGTCAGCAGCAGGGTCGAGAGTTAGGATGCATAAAGGAAGGTATCTAGAATAAGTGGCTGGTGAATTATTACCTACCCCCTATGATTACAGCTTTTTTTCTGGATTTCCTTTGCTCTTTCTGAGAGGTATTGCTAAGGCTACATTGTAAGAGTTACAGTTTGTTTCTGTTGTTCTCGTGTTGCTGGTCCTGCAGCGCCAGTTCAATGCGCCTGCGTTTTGACCTCCATGAAATACCAGAAACTGGACTCTAACGTGCTGCTGGAACCAAAGGCGTGTTAAAATACGAAATGAGAAAGGAACAAACTTTATGGAAAACGTGGTTGCTTTTTAAATCTCTTCTTCTGAAGAGATATTTTTGGGATTTTATTTTTTCACATAAAGAGTTTAGATCCAAAATGTTAGGGAAGCATTTCTGGGCTGCTCTCCCACTTAAATTAGCCTTCCTGTGCAGTTGAAGGCTGCTAAGTCTGTGTCCCTAAAGGAAAAATTCTTCATGTAGAATGAACTTTGAGGAAGGAGAGACCTTCAGAGGTAATACTGGAAAAGAGATTCTCCTTGTATTTTGAAATCAAAAGCTGGAAGGAAGGACTGGAGTAAAGCACAAAAGTAGTCAATTTTTTCTGACTAAAGCTACTGAGTGGAGTTGAGGTACGAAGAGTCTAAAATGTTAAGTGTGGTGATGTGGTCGGAACTTGTAAACATTAACTATTTATTATTTTGTCCACAGAATGGGTCATATAGCATTGCACCTGTTGGTTGGACATCAGTTTAAAAATGTCACAGTTTCTAGAAAATAAATCTTGTAACAAGAAAGAGTGGATCTGGTGTTCACAGTCAGGTCCTTTATGGGCTGATTCTCATGCATTGAGGAGAATTGGAGACTGGTTGACTGAACTGTTTAGAGCTGTTTCCGCAAGTCAGGAAAGCACAAGTATCATACAGCTCAAGTGCAAACAGGGTCTGATATAGGTGGGTAGCTTGCGGGGCAGGAGTGAATTGGGCCTGGTTAATCCAAATTTTGCTTGCACCTCATTGAAGTTAAACATGACGTTCTGATGTATCTTCAGGAAGCTGTCTAAAAGAAAACTGATCCTCTGGTAGGTTCAGTAGCTTCCTATGAGATTTGTGGGTTTGGTTGTTTCTTTGAGCTGTGTTTATTAACCTACTGTGACTGAGACACATGAGAACTTTACATTAATTTTTTAAACTGTTGCACTTGTTCAATGTTACTGTGCACCCAACTGGATTCCTAACTCCATGGGTGAGCTGTGTCTTGTACATCTTCCTTCATTTAAGCTGATCTTGCTTTGCAAATACTCTCTAATTGAATTTCTTTCTTTTAATACAATGTCTTATAATACATGTTGTTGCATGTTAAGAGATTTAATGTTATCATTTGTTTGTAACAAAGTTGGTAATTATCTTCTCTTTTGTCTAGATCAAGATGGAGACTTGTCAGGGACAATTTCACTTGTTATGACACAGTGTTGTAAAAGAATAAAAGACACAGTTCAAAAACTGGCCTCCGATCATAAAGACATTCACAGCAGCGTATCCCGAGTGGGGAAAGCCATTGATAAGGTATTTATATTGTGGTTTGATTGTATTGTCACATATATTCGGTGATGTGTACTCTGCTTTACAAAATTTGGATTTGTACTACAGTTAATCTTAATTAAATCTTCCTGTCAACTACAGAAGCATAGGCTTGGGGCAGAGGAGGCATGGTGAGGTGTACAGTACTTGCTTTCAGAACTTGTTGTGTACAGAGTACTCCTCCTAGGGCAGCTCATATCTCTTAATTTCTGAGAGAACGTGCCCTATAAATATTACTAGACTTAGTAATAATGCATGTTATATCAGTTTAGCAAAATGTTTGCTTCAATATCAGTCTCAATAAGAAATACTGTTTTTTTAATATATGTATTGCATTTCTATTTAATTGTCAGTAGCAAATAACTCAAAAGTGGCATTCTGTTCTAGAAGGCCACTTAAAAGCTGAGAGAAATTTTTAAGAAAGACATTTTGTACGTATTTCAGGTGTGTTGTCAGTTCTTAGGGCTTAATTTTATAACATGCAGTGTTTTCTTAATATGAGTGGAGTAGATTAAACTTCTCATAGTATCTGTGTCTATGCCAGAAAAAATAATAAGGTAGGGCAGCTTATCTTTGAAGCTTTGCATATGGGACATTCTTATATGAATTCTAGGTTCAAGAATAAGTTGGATCTGAATTTTTGTAGGTAGATATTAACAATTCTTTGAAATTATACTAAAACCCTGTTTTTGTGGTAAGTGGTGCTATATGTATACTTCAAGGCCGTGCTTTTCTCTGTCTGTGTGTTCATTCATATAAAGTAGTTCTGTATACAAGGAGTCTTGTACTTGGTTTTTTTGGACGTTCTTATGTGATAGTTTCATATCAGAACATGCTTATGTTCTCTATGTTATGATAGGGTCTGAACACTTAGTTTGGGGTGCACCTTATAATCTTACTAAGGAAGATACTAGTAAATGGGTCTTCATCTGGACCAAAGGCATTAGCAGCATTACAGAATACTCATTCATCCTTTGGGAATCTCATTTAAACTTTGTTAGTAACAACAATCTGTTAAAGTGTAATTTAATGGTAGTGCAATGAAGAGACAGAGTACATAATACTGCATTATTGGGCAGAATGTCTGTGCAACTGTTATATTTTTGTGTATATCTATGATTGACCATCATGGAGAGCTCAAACTTTGTACTAATAGCTTTAATCCAAGCGTCACTGTTATCCAAAGCTTAAGGACGCATCTGTCTCTAATCCTTGCTGCTGCATCTAAACCAATTAACTAGAGTAAAATTCCATCCTTATTACTGGCTTGAAGCCTGAAAGAAATCTATGTAATCTTGTCCTAAGTTTGAAACTTTCCTATTCTGCTTTAGCAAGTGGACTTTGTACAAATAAGCATTCGGGTTTGGCTATACCTTTTTCATTTAAATACTCTGAAGTAGAGCAGCCGCAGGTCATATAAAGAGGGTGTGAATATTCAATGGAAATTGGTGATAGTATTTCTTAGGAGCCAAAGAAAACAACACTTGCAAACTTAATGAAGTTTAGACTCGAGTCTAATCTCCATATAGCTGTTTCAGTTGTGCTGTGCAACTTTTCCAGTGTTGTTTCTGTCCTGTTTTAAGTTTATCTACTATTTTTATTTGAAAAAGGATAGCTGTAAATAAAAGCATTTTTTAAATTTCAAGTGTGTGGTTTTGTAAAATAGTAGAAAGGATACCAGTAATCTGCTCTGTGCCTGCTGAGTGTCAGAAGGGCTGTTTCAGTAAGGTGTTCAAAAATGTGTTCAGTGTGCTCATTCCTCTGGATTTTCAATCTTGCTTAGTGTCTGTGGTGTTTACATCAAAAGACTAGATGCAGTGGGAACTGCATGAGTCCCCAGTTCTGCTTGTAGTGAAGGATGTATTTTTATCAAGTGTAGAGCATCAGTTAGGATTGCCTCCTTAAATATGAACTTTGTTTGGCTTTTTTTAATGCAAGTAGTTTGAATTTTATTAATTTTTCCTGACTGTAATATCTTAAGGGAACTACTTTAAAATGTACCCTGAAGTCTTGGCCTGTTTGTCAGATGAATACCTGTAATTTTTAAATCCAGGTGGAATTTAATGCTTCCCTGGACAGTGACATTTGAAGGAAATCTTCCACGTGTACTTAATGCGATTTCACTGTCCTGATGGAAAATATGCTTGAAACCTACGAGGAAAGTCTTTGTTGGCATCTGAGTCCCATAACCTATTGAAACTGCCCTTCCCCCATTCCTTCCCCATAATATACTTAAGCTTAAACCAATAGAAGTAATTAAGTGTAATTGATGTAGTGAATTGATTCTCGGCACATTCTGGGCAAAATAGTACTGCTTCCTAAATAATACGCTTGTTAGAATTTAAAGAAGCACAGCCGTTGTTTTGAGTCATGAGATTTGAGTTTTGTTTGTGTCACATGTAAATCCTCATTCCAGCATTTTTCCTCATTTATTTTATAGCCAGATTAACACCTCTAGAACACTGCTTATGGTCTTCCTAGCTGTATATGCTCAGGCACACATAAATGTAACTCATTATTTTATTGCCATATTTGAGATTGGGAAACATGCTAATATTGGTACCAACTTTATGTGACGCATCCAAGTGACAGCTGTTGTTACGTGTGGAGTCAACAAACTTCCTACTTAACAAGCTTGGATTTTGAAAGAACTGCTCGTGGCAAATTTCAGGTTACATCTCTTTTTTCCAGTGTTGAGGCAGGGTTATATCTATATGTAAAGTTTATTCTCATTGGTTTTTAAGTTAGTGTAGTCATTGCTTATGGACTTGGGATGGGACCTAGATTTGTCTGCCTGCAGGGTTCACTTTGAGAACAGAAGCTCCTACGCATATGGAAAGTGAAGTTCAAATTTGGCATCAAATATGAACCATGTTGAAGTCTGAAATGCTGAAACTTTGTGTGTTGCTTTTTAGTTAGCAGTCTCTGGAAAGTTTATCTGATAAGCTAGACCTTTTTACGTTGTAGTTCTACATGGATTGCATGCGTCTGATCCATGAAGGGTTACTCTTTCTTGCAGAGCATTTTTCTCCTTTGAAAGGAAATGTTTGCATCCAGTTTTTTCTTTATTGTACTAGCATTTGCTCCGCTTCCAGAACTAATCATGTCACTGTTGTTCAGCAAGTTGTTATCAGGTACCTCACTCATCAGCCTCCCTGTAAATCAATCACTCTTCTGGAATGATTTGAATTCATCTCAAAGCGTGTTTGATGGGGCTAGTAAATGTTTTCCCTCTAGCAGCAATCTGTCTGATTAGTGGTTAAATGCCTTCATTCAGGAAAGTAAGTGGAGTAAATGGTAGCTCCTTCCATTTTTTTCTCCCTGAATTTTAAGCCTGTTTTTAAAGGGCAAACATTTTAATCCAGTCTTTGTTTCGGGAAATCAAATTTTCACCGAAGTTAGTGTTTGTTTCGTGTAAAAACTTGTATACAAACAAATTAAAAACCTTTACTGAGCATCATTTCATTAAGTTGCCGTGAAGAATATGGCTAGATAAATACAGGGTCTTTGCAAGTCGAGCTTTATCTTATGAACCAACAAACTGAACAGACAAGGTAAATAAATGTATTTTATTTGTATTTTGGGTCAGAATTCAGAAGAAGGAACGCACAAAGTAATCTTAACGGAGAAACTGAGGAATAAAACTGTTCTTAATCATCATACTTCTTCATATCATGATGTTACTAACAACATGGAAGGTTGTATGTTGGTTAAAATGGTCCATCTTGTGTGTGTGTGTACATCTTGAAGTCCTCACATTTCAGCAATTATCAGTAATGTACTTTACATTGTATCATTGGTGTATTTAGCACATAATATTCTACATTTTAGTCCTAGGCTTACTAGTTCAGCTCTTAAAAAAAAAAAAAAAAAAAGGCTTGTTTCTCAGGAATATTAACTGACACTCTTCTAAGCTTAAAACCTGAAAAGCACAAAATAACCTTTCTGGAGTTTGTGACTTACAGAATTTATTTCAACTTCTGACGTCTTGTTAAAGCCCACATGCTATCAGTTAGCATACTGTTAGCATTTAGAAAACAAAACTGAGAGATGTGTAGTCACCAGCATATCATGCATGCGTGACAGTTATGAAATGTGTAAGCCAAAGGCAAGCAGTAATTTGTTCTGACATGTGACAGTCACTCACTGTAATACGTGCAGTCATTTCTTGAAGCTCCTCAGGACCCAGTGGAGGCAGAGCTGTAGAATCCTACATCCTATAATAAAGGCCTTGAAAATGGTTTTTTAAAAAAAAAGTTATTGAAATAAGAACCTGGTCAAGACTGGGTTGCTTTGAGAATGGATGAGGGGGAGAAAAAAATTGAGATCCTCAGGTTTTATGACATGACTTGAATCTACAGCACATCTAGGTTAATGTGACTCATTGTTACCATCTTTTATGGGATTTAAAAGATCTAATTTACGATGGGGTTTTGAAGAGGTTCTCAAGGCTCATAGGTTTCTTGTTTCAGAACAAAATGTGGGTTTTGTGAAGGAAGTGAGGTAAGTGGCTCTACCAGCTCTCCCTCCAAGCAATGAGAAGGATGTGATCAAGTTTAAGGCAGAGGTTCATCTCTAATGGTTGGTAACTGCCTAGGAGGATACAGTTTCTCCTTATGGGGTTATACATTCGATAGGACTTGAAATTGCATGAAAAATAATTTAGTTGATTATTTTTAGATTACTGATAATTCCTCCCCCACCTCCCCTGAAACCTAAGTAGCAAAAGCAAGCTTGTGTGTTCTTGCTGTTGCCTCTGGTATTTCTCTAATGCATTGTTGATGGGTTTATGTTACCTGCTAGTAGTGTTTGGAGAGTGATACCAGAATCAGCAACGGTGGTGAACCTTAAAGGCTTCAAAGGATGGCACAAATAAGAACAGTATTATTTAGTCTTCAAGGTGCTTAAGTTTTTTCAAGACACAGCTTAAAGACGAGCAGCATGACAAGGAACTTGCAGGTTAAGTGGAAATGTTGTTAAATGTGAGACTTAATCAATGGCAATAATTTAAATGCTCATCTTGCTCCACCATCTCTGAAAGATGAAAGAGACAATTTGCTAGCCTAAGGTTAACGTTTTCCTGAAAGTCTGCTAAGAGACCTGAAGGGAGTGGTGGTTTTGAAGCTATGCGTGCAGGGATGAGAAGGCCGCCCCTTTCTCACCACGACACAGAACAGCATCAAAGATGTGGAGGTGGCTAATGAAGGAAATTAATAAGTGGCAAATAAAATGAAGATGGATTGAAAGCTGAGCAGAGTGCTTGAAGGAACAATGAGAAGCTTTGCAGGTTTATGCTACTGTGCCCCCTTTAACCTCCCCCTTGCCATTTAAGAGGTGGACATGCTTGCTCTTGGTAAGGCTGCCTCTGAAGGGCTGATCCCATCTGTATGAGAGGTGCCACTATGCATCTGTCTTTAGGTTAATCACTGCATGCTTCTCTGGTCCTGTCTAGCCAGCCTATAAAGGCAACAGTTTCAGTCTTTGAGGCTAAGGACTGAATTGTGGTTAGATATTTGATACCTCCTGAGGAAAAAGCAGTGAGGCATAACTGTGAATGAGACTTGTGTGAGGCAAGAGTAGTGACCCCTTTGTCTAAAGGTTGGAGCTGCTGTGATGTTGTTCTCTACTTTTTTTAATTTTATTAAAGAATCTCCTTCCAAGTCGATTTAACTTCTGCAACAGGTTAATAGTAGGCTCCCAAATGCTTTTGGCAGCGTCACTCTGCAAATGTCTGTTGCTTGGTGTGTGTTTTGACAAAACAACATATGACTCTCTGGGCTCCTACTGAAGGTCAGTGATGTCACTGGGATGCAAAGTGCCGATCTAATGTAAATGAACATCACCTACTCAGATTTGTTCTGAAGTTGGTTATCCAGCTTTGTGCTGGCAGACCTTACAGCAGGTCGGGTATCGGCTAACCTGCCGCTCCAGCATTGTGCTGGCTGACGGGGAACTGATAATACGTGGTTGGCAAATAGCTTGTACCAACTTTGTGTTGTTTGCTCTGCCTGCTTTGACAAAGCATGTGTTTGTGCTAGGTAGGTGTTCCCATATTGTGCAGGGCTGTCGATCATCACCGAGCCGCAGCTGAAGCACTGCTATTTTCACCAAACTTGTGATTTCTGACATTCCTACCTGGAAGAGAGCCATAGTTACCAGGCCATCAGGTCAGGCAGCAAACAATGCACTGAGTTCTAGACTCTGTTTATTTTGCAAGAATTTTTTTTTTTTTTAGGCAATGGGTGAGGATTATTATTCAAATTAACCTGCCTGCCCTGATCATAAAACATGTTAGCAGTTAAAATCCTGGTTTATATCTTAGGTTAGAGTAAGTGTTGCTCTCCTGCTGCCAAGAGGCACAGTGCCAAGTGTTACTAAAGAGTCACTGTGACAATATTTTTACTTATTCTTGGAATATGTCCGTAGGCCACTGGCCTAAAAATACACAGCAGTAGGATCATCGGGGTTAGATCTGTAAAAGATCTCTCAGATCTTCAAAGCTCATCCTGTTGCTGGCATGTTGAGGTCTTCAGAGATTTGAATTTCATTGTCGTTTGGGGGTGGGAAGAAGTGACATTTTCTTTTTTCAGCATTGTCTACCCTTCCAGCTATGTAAAAAAAAAAAAAAAAAAAAAAAAAAAAAATCTGTAGTTAAAGCTTTTACTTCTATTTTGGTGCATTATAGTGACAGTGATGCATTGATAACGCTATTTTGATTTTGTGTAGGCGATTTTGTTTTCCATTCTCTATGCATTTTCAGTTTTCACATATGGAAAATACCTTTTCTGCAGATACTTCCTTCAAAAACGCTTCATGGTCTGGAACCCCCTTTATTAGTTAACTAGATTTCCAGTTTGCTAGCTAGAGTTTGTGTAATTCCTTATAGTGGATAATATTCAGACTTGAAACAAGCAAGCCAAAGGATTTCTTCTGTACACAGGAGATAATGAAGCAGCTGACAGATATATTTCACTCTGAACAGGAGGTAATTGAGAGCCAACTGAGTAATAGGCAGAAAGCATCAGGGTGGAGACATAGGTGCTCTACATAATTAAAGAAAAATGGCAATTTGTTCCATCCTATTAACTGTGAATTTGTATGTTTCAGAATTTTGACTCTGACATCAGCAGTGTGGGGATAGATGGGTGCTGGCAGACTGACAGCCAGCGAATCCTCAACGAGGTGATGGTGGAGCACTTCTTCCGGCAGGGGATGTTGGATGTAGCGGAGGAACTTTGTCAGGTAACAATAAGTGTGGATGTTGAACCATGGAAAATTATGCTTTGTGTTTGTGTCCTTATTTGAATGTTAATGTTCCAGGTGAATACTTAAACTGTCAGAAGAACAGCAGTTTAATCCCGTGTTTTCTTATGCTTCAACCAAAAACTGCCTTTGTTTTTTCAGGAATCTGGTCTGTCAATAGATCAAAGTCAAAAAGAACCGTTTGTGGAGTTGAATCGAATATTGGAAGCATTAAAAGTTAGAGTTCTGAGACCTGCATTAGAGTGAGTCTACTCAGGTTTTTTTCTTCCCTTTTTTGTTTGAATGCTTTTAACAAATCCTTAGTTTTTTACTTTAAATATTGTCTTTAGTAAATTTTGATGTGTCCCCACTTGTCCTTTGAGAGGTCTGACCGAACCCCTGCCTTCTCCTTTTGTCCCCTCTGTGTCCCTCCCCATGGGCAGTACTTACCTAAGGGTCTCTTTCTTAGATTAAGGCTTAACTTGAATCATTTGTGATGCTGATTTAAGGTTTGGGAAAGAAACATCGCCTGGAGAAATAGTTGTCTGCCATGATGGTACTTAGCCTTATAACGAATCATTAGCGAACCTTACTTTAAAAGATCTGATTATGAAGAATACCAGGACTTATTAAAGGTGTTGGGTACTACCAAGTCTTTTGGCTTCGCTAAGCCTTTGGGGTAAGCAGAACTTGACTCGGGATTGAAGTTCTCAATTTTCCTCAAGTCATTTTCTCTTTCCAGATAAGGGACCACAGGGTGGGAAGAGGGAGTGAAAGGGTAGGTGTGTACTTTGCAGGCGGCTGCTGCTGGGTCGGTGCTGATTAATGCTGGGTGAGAGGTGTGTCCCTTTCCTTGGCAGGAAACACCTCTGTGGTATGTGAGCTGGGAGCCTGGACTAACAGTGAGATCTGTTAGTGAGATTTCTTCTGAACAAAACAATTTTTTTCACAGAAGTCAGTGGATAATGCTGAATGCTCAGGGGAAAACCAAATCTGGGAATATTTGAGGTCTAGCAGCCAACCTTAGACTAGGCTATTTTCTTGACCTTAGTTGACTTTACAACCGTTAGACATGTAGGCTGATGCTAAAAGTGACAGTGAAGAGGGAAATGTAATGAAATGTCTCATGGGCTACTAGTTTGATTTCCAGTAGTGGATATATAACTGTGCTGTACCTTTTCAGAACAGCTTTTATTTTAAAAACAAGAAAACCCCAAACAAACCCTCAGTCTGTGTTTCGGGGGGTGGTGTGGTGTGTGTTTTGTTTTGGCTGCTTTTTTTTTTTTAGGTTACAAGAGCTTTGGTAAGCTTAGGTTGGTCTCAAAAAAATAAAATAGCTTTGAAGTCATCTTTTAAAAGCAGAAACAATGAAACAAAGCAAATTCAAAATTTCTCTTTAATTCTGGAGCATAATACATACATTTAAAATACCTTTTTTTGCATTGTTCGGTTAAATACACTTTCATATCAACAAATGTTTTCTCTTCACTTTGACATACCCATGTTGGATCATGTTAATTCAGAGGTCACTGGCATCTAAACTAAGTGCAGGGATACTCTGATAATTCAAACCGTGGTGTTCATAACCTAAATCCTGGATTATGCTTCTGGGTCATGCAAAATTTGACCTAAATAGTTGATCTTTGAATCTAGTTACACAGGTGGAAAGCTCAGGTGGTTTATTGCTATTGAACTGGCCAATTGAAGGGAAGTAACACTGAAATGCCTTATGTTACAACTGAAACAGGATTTACTGTCAGTTACACTACTGCTTGAACTACAAGAAATACATAACATAGCTGTTGGGAAGGATGCTTTCTGCAGAGCAATAACTTGCTGTTATATCCATCCACTTGAAGTCACTAAATTCACTTTAGCTCCAGTTAGCTAAGAATTCTGCCTTACTCATTGATACTTAGTCATATCTCGTAGTTCCTGTAATGTGTTAAATATTTTTCAAACAAAGGAGAAGGCATGGTCATTCTTCAAAGGAACTCTTATTCCCAAGACAGCTGAATGGACAGAGAATAGGGTGTATTGTCAGCACAGTTTGTATGTTGGTCTCCCTCCCCCACCCTGTCTCATTTCTGTTTATAATGTTTGTTCTGTTCAAACTCTTCACTGCAAAAACCATCTTCTCTTTTCCTGCTGCTGGGCACAGAGGGTCCTTATTTATAGTGATGCTTATGTAAAAACCATGGGTGTTCAGACCATCAAAATGTGACAACACTATACAGTTTAGGAGGTAACCGATGTCTTAAATGCCCGGTAATTCCACAGAACTGCTGATGCTAGTGAATGTATTTCCTATATTATTTCCCAGGAGATGTAGGTGTTCAGGAGGAGGGATAGAAACCACTCCTGGAGGGATGGTCTCTATGTGGGAGGAGCTTGGAGGGTGGCATTGTGCTCTTTGGGCTAAAAGCTAATAAATGGCTAAAATTGGCGTCAGTAAATACGGCTTCAGGGGTGCACAAAAGCTGTCCCAAACTGGCCCATTCCAGTGTTAGGCTACTGACAGTGGTGTTGAAGCAGAAAGCAGGTGTTACACAAGGATAATGAATTATGGTATCATGAACCAGGAAGGGGAGTATAGCAGGGTTTACCCATGCAAAATTGCGGAAGGTTGGGATGAAAACAATAACCAGTCTCTCTGGCTCTGCCAGTGCTCTACAGTTGGTCCTCGGCTTAACTCATTGTTGGAAATGAAGCAAACACAGGTAGCTTCTGGTCACTGCTATCAAAAGGGAGTTTTTAGATTAATGACTCTTTGAAAAGACTTTCAAAGCTGTGGTGATAGAGAGAAGTTAGTATTCATATCTGATTAACAAAAAAAAAAACCAACCAAAACCCTAACTGTATTTTTTTAATATTTTCTTACTAATACAAATTCCAACACTTAAAAATACTACACTTCAGAATTAAACATAGTATTGCTGGCCATAACAGTTTTTGTGGGGTGTGCCACTTGACTTCGTATATACCCAGTCTGGCCCTGCATCCTAAACAGTGTAATCTCTGTACCTCTGCAGGATCCCATTATTTTCCAGTGACTTTTCTCATCGTAATTTGGTGATGGGGGAGGGAAATCCATCTGGGTGGATTCTGGCCCTTCTGAGCCCAGGTGGGTCTCCATGTGAAGGTCTGGTGGGAATGACTTGCAGGTTCAAAGCTTTTGAGTATCATCTCCTGGGGAAGAGATACTGTCTTCTCTTCTGTTTGTAAAGCAGCAAGGTGCACAAGTCCTAGTATTTGCTGGGACCCGTGGGGTATGGTTTAAACTTAATTTAATCTTTGCTAGGCTTTGTGAAATTCATTTTAACTAAATCCCATGGGGGAGCTAGCAGAGAGCTCTGTGTACCTGTGGTTTGAATAGTATACTCTAAACTTTAAAAAATTCAGATGGATTTGAATCTCAGAAGTGAAAACACTCAAAGTATCGTTTTGAGAGGAGGTAGGAAGACAGGTGTTGTGATTACTAATGATTTTGGATGGTGGCAGAGAGTATGTGGGTTGAATGTTTTAAACCTCACTTGTTGGGTTTTTGTCTTTCCATTAGAAATAGGAACAGCACATCCTAGATCAAACACCTCAGGCCTTGCTTCTGTGGCTGCTTTCTTCTGATACAAATCTGTGCTGCCACTCAAAGAGCTAAAAATGGAAAGCCTGCCTAAAAGCTAATCTGGAAAAATAGGCTTGATCTCAGCAAGACGAAGTACTGTGTCATGTGGTTGTGAATATTGGCAGGGAGAGGATGGAGGCTCTTTTGATGCAATACAGATTAATATCTCATTAATGGAACTGTGGACTAGTCTTATTGTTTATTGATAATAGGGTTTTTTGTCTTTCAGCTGCTTATTGGGCTACGGTTGTTAACTTCAGGCTCTTGTTTTCTTAGTTGGGAGTGAGCTTTATTGCCATTGTACTCAGTTCAAATTGTGGACACAGGTCACAAAAAAAAAAAAACACAACAAAAAAAACCCCAAACAAAAAACCAAAACAAGCCACCAAGAACAACCAAATGACCCAACAAACACCCCATGGTTAGTGTGCCCTTCACTGCTGGTGGAGTTTACAGTGTTGACAGTCTTCTGAGCCTGCTCATCTGAAACCGCTTGAAATTAGCGACAGTAGGCCTTGTTCTTAGCTCAAAGGCTACATTTTTCACTGTTTCCCACTGAAAGGTTACTATTGTCATTACAAAGCCTTGCCAGTAAAGTCTCACTCCTGACACTTTCATCACAACAAACTGAAAGTAGATACTTGCTCGTTAAGGCTACATCTTAATGCAGAGGGTGAACTTGCGTTGAAAGCTTTACCAGTACTGTAAGAATGCTTAGTTTTCTTATTTTAGTATTGGTTGAAAAGAACAGAAGCCTCACATACCCCTTCTTTTTAAGGCACAGAGGCTACCTCACTTCTGTGCTGAAAAGTGAAAAGCTCTTTGCTTAATGGGGCCCCCACAGTGAAAATAGTATAACTAATTAACACTAATGAGAAACAGATGTACTGAAGAACACTGAAACTTGAAGTTCTTAAGAGAAAGATTGGATTGATTTAGGCCTGACTAAATTGAATTAAGGAAAAAAAAAACCACCAAAACACAAAAAAACCAAGAAAGGGATGGATAAAATCTAAATAATAAAATAACTTTTTATGAAATGCCTTGAAAATTCTAGTTCATTTGACTTGGTGCATGTTTAAGAATTCTTCCATGTTATTTGGGAGCCAAACGTTAGTGTTGTCATGGTGATGAGACCCAGAAAGTGAGAAATATTTTTATTGCCCAAGCTGAAAATAACACAGAAAGCAAAGTTTAAGCAGGGTGAAGTACGATATCTAAACTGATTTCCCTTCCTTCTTTCCCCCATTGTAAAGTCTTGATAATGTCTATCTTCGAGGCCCTCATAGACACACTTCCCCTCTCCAGGGCAACATACACATGCATATAAACATAGTTGCTTAGAGGAAATGTTTGGCGAGTGAGCAAGTTGGAAAATATGTTCTTGAAAGGCTTGGTCAAACTTCTTCAAAATGCAGCTGAAGACTATCTGTAATTGTTAAGATTCAGAGTAGTATTGATCCAAATACTGTAGATTCTAGCTATTTCTACCTTATATTGTGCCTAATTCAGTCCTACCTTCCAGCCAGTGCATGTTGAGTTTTGCAGAGGTTAATCTGTACAGCAGCACCAGAAGTACCATCGTTCACATGTTGTGCCCCTTGTGTAGCTCTGTTACATGTGAAGGGGCTTGCCGTTTTCTGTGCTCTGTATAGACTCATAGAAGTTCAGGGAACAGTCATATTCTCCTTGAAATAGGTGGTTGATAATTGTAATAATTTCATATGGTGTAGGCTGATACTTAATTACTCTTGTGTCGTGTCCCATTGTACCTCCTCGTTTCTCTAGGTGGGCGGTATCCAACAGAGAAATGCTTATGGCACAGAATAGTTCGTTGGAATTTAAACTACACAGATTATATTTCATAAGTTTATTGATGGGTGGAACAGCAAATCAAAGAGAAGCACTTCAGTATGCGAAAAACTTCCAGCCGTTCGCCCTAAATCATCAGAAAGGTAAGTTTTCAGTCACATTAAGGGGATTTAAAGCACTTGGATGCAGCATCTCGTAGTGAAATAGAAATCGTGTTCCAAATGTGATTTACTCCATTATTTTCACTTTGTTAGAGGCTTCTTATTTTTGTATTTAACATGTATAATCTGAATCATTACAATTTGAATTAACTCCTCTTTTCTTTTTTTTTTTTTTTCAAAGAGGGCACAAAATTATATTTTAGTATGCCTGCACATTTGCTTAAATTTGATGTTTTTGACTCTTTAAATAATGTGTAGATTACATCTAGAATAGGCCTACTGCCAGGATGAAGTGTTAAAAATGCACAGAAATGTTCCTGGAATAGTCATCTGCTATTTCTGCTGCATGGGGTAATACAAAAAGAAATTAAACTTTTGAAAAATGGGGAATCATAGAATCATACAATGGTTAGAGTTGGAAGGGACCTTGAAGATCATTGAGTTCCAACCCCTGTGCCATGGGCAGGGACACCTCCCACTAGACCAGGTTGCTCAAAACCCTATCCAGCCTGGCCTTGAACACCTCCAGGGATGGAACCTCCACAACTTCTCTGGACAACCTGTTCCAGTGCCTCACCACCCTCATGGTGCAGAACTTATTCCCAGTATCTAATGTAAATCTGCCCTCTTTCAGTTAAAAACTGTTACCCCTCATCTTACCACTACACTCCATGACAGAGTCCCTCCCCATCTTTCCTGTAGGCCTCTTTTAGGTACTGGAAGGCTGCTGTAAGGTCTCCCCAGAGCCTTCTCTTCTTCAGGCTGAACCACCCCAACTCTCTCAGCCTGTCTTCATAGGAGAGGTGCTCCAACCCTCTGATCATCTTTGTGGCCCTCCTCTGGACTTGCTTCAACAGGTCCATGTCCTTCTTATGTTGTGTGTCCCAGAGCTGGATGCAGTACTGCAGGTGCGGTCTCACGAGAGTGGAGTAGAGGGGCAGAATCACCTCCCTCGACCTGCTGGCCACGCTTCTTTTGATGCAGCCCAGGATGTGGTTGGCTTCTGGGCTGTGAGCACACGTTGCCAGGTCATGTTGAGCTTCTCATCAACCAGCACCCCCAATTCCTTCTCCTCAGGGCTACTCTGAAGCCATTCTCTGCCCAGCCTGTATTTGTGCTTGGGATTACCCCAGCCCATGTGCAGGACCTTGCACTTGGCCTTGTTCAACTTCATGAGGTTGGCATGTGCCCACCTCTCCAGCCTGTCCAGGTCCCTCTGGATGGCATCCCTTCCATCCAGTGTGTTGACCGCTCCACACAGCTTGGTGTCATCGGCAAACTTGCTGAGGGTGCACTCAATCCCACTGTCCATGTCACCGACAAAGATGTTAAATCGCATTTGTCCCACTACTGACCCCTGAGGAACACCACTCATCACTGGTCTCCAGTTGGACATCAAGCCATTGACCACAAGCTTTTGAGTGCAGCCATCCAGCCAATTCCTTATCCACCACGTGGTCCATCTGTCAAATCCATATCTCTCCAATTTAGAGACAAGGGTGTCGTGCGGGACAGTGTCAAATGCTTTGCACAAGTCCAGGTAGGTGATGTAAGTTGCTCAATATGTGAGTTAGGTGAACCACCTCAAACTGAATCTGGTAAAGCCTATTTTTTTAGGGTACTGCGTGTGTCAGAAAGCTTACAAAAAAGTAAAGCTGTTTGAAGCGAATTAATAGGTGGCATGCTGTGCTTGTAGAGGGGCAGATGATCCCCCCAGTCTACCCACAGTGGACTGGAGCTCTCATAGCTGTAGGAATCTGTTCTGTGATGGTTGTAATTGTATTTTGTGGAGGTGAGGATGTGCATTATTGATTTGGTGTGTCTGCCTGTTTTCCATGTAAAAGCTAAAACTGTAGACACTAGCTTTTATTTGTAGTATAAAATAACTAACTGTTCCTGGTCCCTCACAGATATTCAGGTTTTGATGGGGAGCCTGGTGTATCTGCGGCAAGGTATAGAGAACTCTCCGTACGTTCATCTATTAGATGCAAACCAGTGGGCGGACATCTGTGACATCTTTACAAGAGATGCCTGTGCTCTTCTGGGTCTCTCAGTTGAATCACCTCTCAGTGTTAGGTATGCTGGTTTTCACTTGCTTTTAAGACCAGGTACATAATATTTTGGTTTCTATTTCTTGTTGAGGACAAAAGAAACAGCTTTTGAGAAGTAGTCTCATCTAACTTGTATTAAATAAATAGCATGGTTACAATTAGCTCTAACAAGATTTGCAAAGATTAGGAATCAGAGGTTCCTGTGTGCTGTGCTTTACCCTGCACCTTTGCAGCTCAAGAGGAAGCATTCATGGATGGAATTTGGCTTCTGTAGTTTAGACATCAGTGCAAAAGATGAGGATGGCAGTCAGCCAATTATTCCCACAGCAAATGTGTGAAAACTGTCCCTGCTGTTGAACTGAAAAAAAACCCCCAAAACTGTGGCCATGTTTCTGTCAGCATTTGATCATCTTGGTTTTTAATCCATGCGTTACTTTACCTGTCTTCTCCTTAGAAGAATGCTGAAGAGTTATGTTGTGACTTCAACTGCTAAAATTTCCAAATTGTTTGCTGGACCTCATTTGCAAAGAGGAAAGAGGCATTTTCAAGCTCAGTAGCTAATCTGACAAAATGCAAATCTGTAGGAGGCTATTGGAAATATGAAGAAAAACCAATCTAATCTCCTTCTAGCTTCTCTGAAGATAAATCAGATTAGCCGCTATTTAGCCTTTGGGTATCAATTTCCCTGATATACTCACCTAATGTTCTAATTTTCATTTCAGACAGTAAATAGAAAGTAAATGATATGTATCTTTCTGGGCTAGATTTGGTATGTAGCAGAAGCTTCACTACCTCCTTTTTTTTTGTTTTGGCTTTTTTTTTTACTGTTTGCATGTTACTATTATTAGACTTCTGTGCTTAGTTTAGAGCTCTTAAAATTGTCAAGCCTTCTGCTTCTCCTGTTTATACCTCTGTCACAAAATGCAACAGAAGTAACAAAGGGAGCACTTTCAGATTAATTGTCTTCTATAATAAATATTATGAGTTTCAGTTTGAGGGTTTTATAGATACCTAAAACTTCTATCTCTGGTTTTTGTTTTAAACTTTTTCCTGTTTCAGTCAAACTAACAGCAGTCCTTTACATTTTAATTGCTCATGCACTGATGCCGTAATGCAGTTTTCCGTGCAAATGGCCAAGAGATTTTTGATGAAGTGGAAAATCCCTGTTATTGATGTGTGGAATTGTTGGATGCTTGCTTTGTGCCTAGTGTGAAATCGATTGCACTGAAATGTATTTACTGTATAGGTGATATCGATACTCTTGTTATAAACAAGGCTGTTCCAAACTGGCGTGACCTTTGAGAGCTGCAAATCCTGTAGAAATTAAACTATCCTGAAGTTAAATCCCTTCTATAAAATATATTGCTTTCTAGAACATGGGTAGTGATCACTTCTCTTTTTTTAAGGCTGATTGGTTTCTCCAGTATGTATCTAATCCTGTACAGGCCTCATGGTCTGAGTTACTGTGTGGAATCAGTGGGAAAACTCTTGTTGTACTAAGGATACATGGTTGAGGGTCTTGAAAGACTGTGGGACATCTTTTGAATTTACTTGAGTTGTTACACTCTTAAAAAAACAGTAATGCTTTTGTTTCGACAAATACTATTTGTCTAAACTTTCCACAGGGCTAACACAAGTTACGCTCAGTGCTGAAATAACCAAAAAGCAAAGTGTAAGGATTAAAATGGCTAGTCGGAGGTGAGGGATGTGTTTGGTTTTGCTTTTTTGGGTGTTTTTTTTTTGTTGTTCTGTTTTTTAGCTTAGGCAAGAGACCCATAGGGTTCAGGCACATTCCTTCCAAGTAAACTACCCAGAATATTGCTGCAGAAAGATAAAAACAAGTATCTGAGGGGCAGAGTGGAAAGGAAGCCCGTGAATTCTGTAGACAATAAAACTTGCACGAATAGTAAAATAATCTGCCAAAGAAACAGAGGAGGCTGATACCAAGGTCAAATCCTGTTTCTGTTGCTGCTGATTTCCAGGCCTATAGTACTGTCATTAGACCTAAATCCATCAAAACATCTGTTAATTTGTGGAAACTCAGTGTCATACTTTCTTTTGTAACATAGTGAAATATTTCAAAATAATGTGGTAAGTTCTGGTAATGGGTAACTCCCAGAGGAGGCTGAACTGTTGGGACACTGACTTTGTTCAGTTGTATACTGCCACTCTTGTTACAGGCTGTGATATCCTTCCTTCGCTTGCTTTCCTATGTTTTTTTTTTCTATGATTGTTTTCTTGATTTAAGGGGAAGGTGGAAAGACATGTTTCTTTACGTGGTAATTACACATAATTAAAGGATTATGGGTTGTGCGTACGTGTGGGTTACGTGGAAACTCTTAGGCTGCGTGTGCTCTTCCATAGTTAAGAGAGCAACTGCCTATATAAGCTAACATGATATAATCCTCCTTTACAGCTCAAAATCAAAGTAGGTAGTATAGAAATTCATTATAAGACTCAGAGCAGGAATTAACTGTTTTCAGTCCAGAATGTAGTAGCCTAAGATGTAGGGTAACTGATCACCTGCCCCAAAACTCTTGCTTGTTGTACTTGAGGGGAGCTTAGAAGTACAGACAAGAACTGAATGAAGTAGTACAACACTCTTGTGTCCCGGGTAATCTTTACAGTAAATATATGAAAAATGCTGGTTTTTCTAACAGGCACCTTGTGTTAACACTTTCTTTTTCTGCAGTTTTTCAGCAGGTTGTGTAGCATTACCAGCTCTAATTAATATCAAGGCAGTTATTGAACAAAGGCAGTGCACAGGTGTTTGGAACCAGAAGGATGAACTACCGGTGAGTTAATGCTGAGCTATTCCAGGGCAGATTTCTAATGGCGAATGCTGTTTTCAGGTTTCATTTGTGCTGAATGTTAAGGGCTGTTATACATGGCTGCCACCTCCAGCAGATCTGGGGCTTGGGGCTTCCTACTGTACAGAGACCAGGGGGTCTGCATCCCAGGCCAATGGATGTACCTGCTGCTTTCCCATTTGTAGGTTTAGCCAGTAGTGAAATTGAGCATGAGTCGCAGACACCCGCCCACACGCACACACACAAAGGACGCTGATACGACCGGCTTCACAGGCTGGCACAGACAAGGCGCTGCCTTCAACAGCACCCACATACATAAAACATGAGTACAGACGGCTTCCTCCTCTTTGTCTGGTAAAGATTGAAATTCACTGGTGAAAGTACACACGCACCACTCTAGATTGATAGAATCATAGAATAGTTAGGGTTGGAAGGGACCTTTAAAGGTCATCTAGTCCAACCCCAACTGCAATGGGCAGGGTCATCTTCAACTAGATCAGGTTGCTCAGAGCCCTGTCCAGCCTGACCTTGGATGGTTCCAGGGATGGGGCCTCTACCATCTCTCTTGGCAACCTGGTCCAGTGTTTCACCACCCTTGTTGTAAAAAATGTCTTCCTTACAGCTAGTCTAAATCTAGCCTCTTTTAGTTCAAAACCATTGCCCCATGCCCTATCGTATCAGGCCCTGCTAAATGCATGTTCATGGACCCTCAAATACTGGCATGGCACTTCTGGCCCCTCTTATACCCCTTTCTGGCCATTCCTCCCCAATTCCCTTCCTCTGCACATTCCTCCTGCAGTTTGTATAGTTCTACTGAACGCCCCTTTCCTCTGAGACCCTCAGGTTTGTATTTTTATCTGTTGCAAAGTCCAGGTTTGGTTACAGTTTCTTGATGACCTGTCAGTTTGGTGTGACTGACAAGGTTGTTTCTTATTATTGTCTCTGTTATGTTTGTCTGTCAGGTTTGTATCTCTTGGTTTTGTTTGTTGCTCCCCCCTCCACTTGTCTCCCCCTTTTTAAATTGAAAAGGTCTTTGATGAAATAACCTTAGCAAAACAGATTCTCTCACCTTCTACTTAGCCTTACACTGAGCATATGAGATGTTTCTATGTAACTGGAAAGGAAATGCATCCCACTGAGAAACATTACATCGTCTAGCTAGGCTTGAGTTCTGTCCACAGGTTGCTTTGCATGGACTCTTTATCAGGCAGGTAGGAGACAAAAGAATTAGTGCTACATCTGGGGAAACAGGAACTGAATTGGGATCCAGTGCATTATGCTTCCAGCACAACTCATTTGTATCAGTTGAAATGAAGTTCAGTTGTTGTGAAACCCCAGTTTCCCATTATAGCTCTTAACCAGGTGTGTGCAGCTCTCTAGTGGCCTGCTCCTGATTTGGAAAGAAAACCTGTTTAGTGCAAATTGGGTATGAACTGAGTTAGCCTCTTTGATTGTAGCTGGAAGAGATTAATTTATAGTTTGAGCATGCGTGTTCAGTTTCTCCTAGCTATGTTTTCTGTAACGCTGAGAGTGTAACCTCCATGTGTGACAGATTCATGCCCTGTTGTCCAGACAGGAATGATTAGCTAGGGAGCATTTGGGAAAAGATTGCTGTCAGATGCAGATCACATATATGCCTCCTTGCATTTTCTAAACCTAAGGGTCTATAGCATGTACTGCTAAGGCAGCGTGGGGATGGGAAACCTTATTTTCATTGTGCAAAGACAGAGATTAAGTAGCACGAAAAGGTTATATTGTCAGATTTTGTTGAATGTTAAACCTGTCGGAACTGAGAACTGGTCAGAGCCAGGAGCTTCAGGTATAGAATCTATGATTTTTTGCAGTTCTCAATTTATTCCTAAAGTCACGGACCTATTCTTCGCTGTGAGATAACCCTTTCTGAAATCATTTGGTCCTGATGGCAAGAGTTGTGCTGTACCAGTGTCTTCTATGTTGGTAGTGAAAACAAATGATTCTGATTACACTTCATTATTGACAGGACATGTAGGTGTAGGGAGAGTCTTTCAAGAAGCTGTAGAACATTAACATAATCAATCCAAGGGTTTTTCTCTTTCTTTCCCCCCAACCCCCTTAAATGAGATCTATTATCTAAACCGCTTTGGAAATCACTGGCTAGGAAATGCAGAAAGTCTTGTTGGGTAATCAGCTCATTTTTTCTGCCACGGCATAGATCTGCAGTAAAATATGCACTTGTCCTTTGGCAGAATACTCTGCTTGGGGATGGGAAGAAGCAACATAAATCACCATTTTAAGATCACAATTAAGTATTTTTGGCTGGGAAATTGTCAGGCATCCACACAATGGCTTTTGCTGCCTTCACAGCTGAATTGTGAAATCCATTAAGTAAGGGCCATGACCTAAAAGAGATAATTGCTGGAAATGTAGTTTCCCAAGATAAATTGTTATGTTAATTTCTTTCACAGATTGAAGTGGACCTTGGTAAAAAGTGCTGGTATCATTCAATATTTGCCTGTCCCATTCTTCGTCAGCAAACAACAGATAATAATCCACCTATGAAATTAGTCTGTGGTCATATTATATCAAGAGATGCTTTGAATAAAATGTTTAATGGCAGCAAGTGAGTACCATTCTTTTATTTCAAGCAACGTACAGACAAAGACAAGTCTTAAGAATAGAATTGTGTGTTTTGGGAAAACGTAGTCCATAATTACATAATTGGTGGAAGCTTGTTAATCTTAGAGAATGACTTAGAAACCAGATAAGCCAGGTTGATCCACTGGAGAAAAGCCTAACAAGCCCTCTGATGTTGTAGAAGGTGAGGTTACATGAAGGAATGCAATGAACAGAGTAATTTTCCAAGTTGTAAGTACCATTGTGTTGTCTTAAATTCAAAATGGAGGCTTTTACACATACAGTTTCTCGTACGGAGCAAGGTTAGTGATGCATGAAACATCCCTTGAAAAATAAAATTAAACCTCTGGGGAAATATGGCTTAGTAATTGAGCAGGTAGTTGAATTATTGCTGTGGAAATACTCCTCCTTAGATATCAGTGGGGTGCCTACAGGCTTTTGGGAAGGAGGAAATGGAAGGGAGAGAGCTATACAGATTTTCTTGAGGAAGAACCAGTAGTAATTTGGATTGAATATATGCGGCTTCTGTGGAGGCTGTCAGCTGAATTTAGAGCCATAAGTGGTTTTGCAAAATCCGGCGTGAAAGTAAGTGACGCTATGAATGAAAACACTGAGTGATGTTTGCATTCTTTGCCCTGCTAGAAAAGCCTAAAGGTATGCCTTTAGGCATAGGTGACTTTAGCCATTTTAAGCCAGTAAACTTGCTGCTACACTATTCCTGTCCCCAATGACTCATTCCTGATGCTTTCATTGATCAGCTTTAGTGACAGCACAGCTCTGACAACATTAACTTGGGGGTGGATGAAAGGCCCAAACTTAGAGATGGAGAAAAATGGATTACTGCTAGAAGAAATATTGTAACCAGGTGGAATTGTATCAGTGGAGACCCCATCAGGGAGGCCAGGCTGACCTCTTTAGCCATAGCCTGCAGGAGCTGATCAAAGTGGGTTGTAAAATCACAGCATTTTGGGAACCAGAGAACCACTTGGGAACCACACTGAATGCTGAGGAAGTCAAAATGCAAGCTACTAGCCTATTTAAAATGACTAAAATGCAACAAACTAATCCAGAAGTAGAAATAATAGATTAATCATGAAGAGTAATTTCTTGGTACTTAATAATTCAGGGATGTGTGGGCGAAAGGTGAGAAAGAATATAATTAGAAGAAAAAGTGTGATAAGGTCTCTCTCAGCTGAAGGTGACTTTTAATGGAGCCAAGTAAAGCATTATGGCTTAAGAGTACATTTGTTTCATGCTACAGGGGGGGGAAAAAGAGGAAGCACTATCACTGCAAACTTGATACCTTTGTAACTGTTGAAAACGCTTAATGCTCAGTTGCTGCACATTGCCGCGATCCTAACACGTTGTCTTTGTCCTCAGATTAAAATGCCCCTATTGTCCGATGGAACAGAGCCCTGGAGATGCCAAACAGATATTTTTCTGAAGAAAAGTTTCATTATGCAGTTTGTAAGTGATGCTCTGGATTTCAGGTGCATTTCAGGAGAATTAAAACACACTTGTTCCATTTTATGCAGCAGACTGAGGACTCCTATGTTTGTATAAGCTAATGCTACAGAAACTTTGCCAACATTTAGTATATACGTACCAAGTGGAAATGCTACAGAAATACTATTACCATAGGGCTTTACTATAATCTTGGTCTCCATACCTGATCAAGTTACTACACCAGCAGTTGTCATTCAATGCAGGTTTTTGTACTTAATTATACGGTGACTTTTTACTTTTTAAAAGCAGAAATTTATCACCCCCCATTGGTTTCATATTATTCCTGCTATTATTCTATCATTCTATTGGTAACTGTCACCTTAGAGAATGTTTGTGGAAAAAGTTTTATTTCCTGTAATGTGTACATAATTAAAGGTAAATACTTCAGGAAAAAAAAGTTTGATAAATTGAATAGTGGTTATAAAACTAATTTGTATTTTTTTCGCTGAAAAAGCTGTGATATATTCTGAGTTTTTCTTTCAAACATTTTTTCAACTTTTACATAGAATTCAAAGTAAATGTGCATATATATAAAGTATATAAAATATATAGCCCCAAGGGGCTACCTGTTAAAATCCATCACTAATTTATAAGGGTGATGTGTGGCTAAATTACTACTGGAGCAGAGAGGGAATAGGAAATCCTGTTCCTTTGATTTCACGATCGAGAAGTGTTTGTGTAAGAGAACATTCAATAAATTCTGAAGTGGAAATGCTTTTAGTCAATGACATTTGCTCTCTGGCCTTTGTAGTCATGTTCTTTGAACTTTGTATTCAGGATTAGGCTATAAATGTCATGTTGCTGTATAGTTTAATAGTCATTATAGTGTGCTATTTATAAACAGTTATCAAAACCAAATAAATTGTAGAAGTATTCATTGTTAAATGGGGAAAGCATGTTCTGATGCAATCTACTGATCACGACTGCACTTGGCGGAACTGGGCCCTACATCATATATTAGGAGGTAGCAAATTTTCTGTAGCTTGAGAACACTTTGCTTCTAGCCTTGTTTTTGTAGTAGACTATTACTGCCATTGCCACTTTTTCTGCTAAATTTGTCATATTGTTGACTAGGTAAATTTGTACTCATAAACGAGATGTAGATCATGGCAGTTAAAATTTTTTCTAGTGTGCATATATTTGTATTTATTGCACTGTCCTATAGTAGGGCAAGCAGCCATAAGGCATGCAAAGCTACATGTAAAACTATATTTCTGTATTGTGTAGTTAAAAAACAAACCCCAAGCTTATATGGTTGAATACTGACACACTGGTTGAATGCACTAGCACAATGCACTACAGAGAAGACCGTCTTTGAGAAATCTACACCTTTTGAATTTGTATGTCACCTGACTTGAGAGACTGAGTTGGACTCTATCGGATCAGTGACAATGGACATCCCTAAAGAGACATTAAGAGGAGCAAGTCAAGGCACACAAATTTTAAATTTTAAATGTGTTTGATACATGTGAAAAATACAGGTGTGTGATTTTCTGCAAAACTTAAATTGTATTCACACTGAGTTCAAAACAACCGCGTTACCAAGTGGTAAAATCAACAATAAACGGGTGAGGATATTATTTTCCATGTAGGTTTCCTAGTCTTACTGAAATGGCTTTTAATATTTTCTTTTGAGTGGAATCGCTTAATGCTTTGGATTTAAATGAAATGGCATATGGACTAGTTAAAAGTAATAATAACAAAAAAAACCCTCCAAAACCACCCTGAAGTATAAGTGCTGCACCTCTTTCTCTGTTACACTGCTGGTATTTTGGCATTGGTGTGAACACTAGTTAGTGTTGATAGTGCCTCTGATACAATTGCTTAGAGTACAAAAAAGGCGCAGTTATTAAGTGGCAGCAGAGTACCAATTCAGCTTACCTATTAGAATGTTTTTAATAGAATGGTCCTGTTTTCCCTTTTAAATAGTGCATATTATAGATCCACAGCTGTTTTCACCAGATAATTGCAATTCTGTCTGCATAGCTGTCTCTATGCTTACTTAAAAATAATTGCTTGCAGTTTTGAAGCTCCACCAATAGATGATGCTAGCAGTTTATTATATAATGCTTATGTGCTTATAGTAATGGGATATTGTGCTGGTCATTTGTGAAACACATCTGCATTTTGGTTGTTAAAGCTATTCGGTTTGCCCTTTGAGGTGATGCAAGTTACCTGCTACTACTACCTGATACACTTCTGGTAACTAGAAAAAGTGCTTGCATGGAGAAAAGTGAATAATACTCTGAGGTTTTCATACCTAAAATATAGTTAGCAGCTGGTATGCATACATTTTCTCTAACAGGGTTTGGGAATATCCATAGTAAAAAGTATTTGATTTTAAAGCTACAGTGTTGTCTGAGGTCTGTCTCTATTACGTTTTTGGACCAGATTGTGAAGCCTTTAACTAGTCCCTTTGTGCAGCAAGTGCCTTTTAATGAGACTGCTGCATAATGAGAGCAAAGAGACTTCACATCTCGATCTGTATCAAGATCACTGTGTCACTTCTGCATACTGCATTGGACTTGCAACTGGTGCTTCCCCCTTCCTTTGCAAAATGTGTCAGAACAGCAGCTCTGCAGCAACAAGTGCACCAGCTAGTAATGTAAACAGGCCTTAAGCCAAGAATTTTTTGGCCATGCTTATATAAAAAATTTAGCTTATAGGTGCTCTGAAAGTAATGGATGGTTATAAATATGATTTCCATAGCAGTGGCTTGTTAATAGTGTTATTTCCATATCCATTAATAGACATATTACATTAACTCTATTAATAGAGTTTGAATTTTAGTAAATGTCTTAAATAGGAAATCTATTGTGATATATTCTTGTGGCATTTCAAGTCTGACTTGTGGTATAAAACATAATCAAACCTTAAAAACAGGTAGAAGGAAATGAATATAGTACATAGCCTTTTTGATCTCAAAAGGTATTGATCATTTTTGTAGTACTATGACTGTCATTAACACAAAGCTCATGTCCTTGCCTCCCATTAGTACTCTTGATGATCAGCTGCTCTGGGAAGTACTTTTGAATTGAGGAAGGTCTTTTCCTGCAGTGACTTCAGCACTACACATTGCAAGTATACCTGGCTGAAAAACAAATTTTCCCTGCTAAAAATCAGTGTTTCTCGACTGAAATGCTGTATTGATTTCAGTCTTGCATCTGTAAGTCAGGTTAGTTAATGTGTGTAGAAGCTGCAGTGAAAGCTCTGAGTTACAAGTAATGAGTTAGAGCTTCTGATCCCTGTTAATTTAGACCTGTATCCATCCTGTTGCTTTCATACTTTCATCCTAACGTTTTACAGGATGGCTGCTGCTAAAATTTAAGATTGAAGTTATTTATGACTACTCAGAGTAAACTTGCCAAGTTTAACACAGTAAGTTTGGGTTTGATTTTCATTGCAAGGTTTGTTTGCCTGCTGCAAGATACTGTTTTTCTTTCTGTGCTTGTCACTGCAGAGGTTGATTTATCTCTAGATGGGGTAAATTCGTGCTCCTTAATCCATCCCTACTCTTGCACTTTTCCTTTTGTGAATAGGAGACTGCAGTGTAGGGAAAGGCGCTTTGAGAACAGAAGGGGAAGAAAAAAAAAGAGTGGCAAAAACGATCTGTAGTGAGTAAAGCTGTAATGTAGCGTTACATTACTACTTTGATTTAATTCAAGCCCTAACATATATAAAGGAAGAGTGGTTTACTAAAGTGTATGTATGTGAGAGAAGAGTGACTTAATATTCCTTTATGACTGCATGTTTGCCCTAATTTATGAGTCCTATAGGGAAATGTGGAAACTGGAGTTGTTTACAGCCTACTATAAGCTCTTATTGAACCCTGCTGGGTTTATATGCAGGAACTGGTGTTTTCAGATCACACTGACTTGTAGTAGTTTTTACAGGACAGCTGTATCTGTGTATTCAAATGCAAAGTCGCTGGTAGCGTTGCCCAGGTCCTATTCCACTTTAGAACTGAGAATTTTCACATTCTAGAGGGTTATTTGGAATGTAGCCAAACAGCACAGTTCCAGTGCACACTTGAATAAAGACTCGGTGCTGAAGCTGGTGGGTGCTGTGACCTGGACTGGAGTGAGCAACGCTTACCTGAATTTAGCCTTTGAAATGGATATCTGTTTTTCTCCTGCATTTCCTCTCCCTCGTGTTTATTTTCAGACTTAGTGACACTGCTATTGGTTTCTTCCTTCTTAATAAGTGTCAAGTTATTGCTGTGGGTTTTCCTTTACTTTGGTTAAAGAAACAAAGAGATGGGGAAGATGCAAATAGTGTCTCAGTTCAAGTCTTAAGCATCATCCATGAGACATTTGCATATGGGGGGAGGAACTAAATATACAAACATGGCTATTTTGACTGACAGTTTTTCCCCCCTCAGAACTGAGAGTAAATTCCAGTATTTTCCAAGGTTTCTGAATTACACAGGAGGTTTTCAGGAATGTGGAGCACAAGCAGACGGGATAGTTCTCCTATGATGAAAATCATACTTACCAATTTATTCAGCACAACTCAGGATGGGAATCCAGTGATGGATAGGTCATGCTGACCCTGCATGTCAAATAGATTTGATTTCACATGAATCAGAAGGAAGAAACCTAGTTACAGGAAGGTCATGTTCCACTATTTACTGTTCTCCCAGAGATTTCTGTAACTCTTTCCTTGCCTTATTCTGCTTTTCTGTCTTGAATGCTGCAGAAACAGCAGCACTGGGTATGGTTTCTGTGGGGTGGCTCCCAAGCACTTGCACAACATGCACCACAGCATTAGTCTGAGGAGTCTGGGTTGAGCTTTGGTGCCTTCACTGTGACAGGTTGTCTGTCACAAAGTGACTTTAACTGACCAGTCCAGTTACCGGCTCTTCTGGGGTCATCTTGGCTGTATTTTTTATCTGGAGCTTATTTAACTTGTCACAATCCTTTATCACTCAAAAAATATTTCAAAGTGAAGCACTGGATGGGGGAGAAGCAGGTGTCTAACAAAGGCAACAAATTCTGCATGCTCTATGTTGTGGAGGCATCTGATGCCTCCCTCGGCTTCATAGGACTTTCACTGACTGTCTTGTACCCTTTTTTCTTTATTAGTTGAGGTTATGCTTAAATTGTAAATCAGCTCTTACTCTTTCCACCATTAAGTGTTAACTTCTCGGTTGTTTGCCGTTAGCCCAGCTTCTGAGAGTTATGAGCTACTTCACTATGAGTTATGAGCAACTCCCCAATTAGGTAACCCTGAACCTCTGAACAAATTTATTCCTTCCACTTCTCTTTGAAAGTTGTTCTGTATCTCGCTCTTGTTTGCCTCGTATTAATCTGTAACAGCTTCCAGCCTTTGCCTCTGCACCCCATGTGGTCGCCTCACCATGTAACCTAGAACCTCCTCCACACGCTGTTAGCAAAAAGCTGTGAGATCTGTAGGGCCTGTCCGACAACAGCTTCCTGCGTGGAGAAAGCAGCACCCTCGAGCCGCTTCTCTAGACTCCAGCTCAGCCAGTCTTCCTCTGTTGGTGCAAGCAGCAGTCCGGGTTTCTTGCCCAGACATTGCTACTCAACCACAAACTGAGCCGGTTTGCTCCCAACTTGCTTGATTTTCTAGAGGCATCTACGTGCCTCCTAACTTGATGCTGTCTTAGTCGTTCACCTCTACAGCAGGTGGAGCTGCTCTCAGCTCCTTCCCTTCTCACTGCTGCACCGATACTTGCATCTGGTTATTTTGGTGCAAAAGATGTGGTTCGGGTTTTGCCTTCTATCAGTAGCTTATTAGTAGGGATGCAAAGGTACATGTTTGTCTTGTGAAGAAAATTCAGGTCTTGTTAAGCTGATTATAAAGAATATTGTTCCTCAGCTGTATATGTAAGTGGAAAACTTAACAGGCTTTCTTGAGCTACAGGTTTAAATCTGAGATGCAGTGCTGGCTACAGCTGACCTGAACTGGAAGATGAATCGGTCGTGGGACTGTGTGGAAGGAAGCTCAGTCTTGCTTTGGAGAGCTGTGCTGCATCACCACCTCTGCTGGAGGCTTCCTTGGTGAAGTCAGTGTGATGGTTTGAAGCAAACTTCTCATGGATATGTCTGCCCGTGGGGTGTTCCTCATTCTGGGGGTATTCAACAGGGAACTCAGAGTAGTAACTAAAGAAGAGTGAGTGCTTATTATGGTGCATGCCCCAGGCTGCCTCCTCTTGCTCCCTCAGCCTTCTGACCTTCTGCAGAGGTGATTTTGCTGGTTGTGTGGCAAATGCTGAATCGCAGCAGTTCAGTCCAATGTGTCTGATGTATTTTGAAAAGATATTTAAATCGCGGTAGAAAAGCCCATGTAAGAAGAGGCAGATGCACAAGTTTTACCTCTGGGTATCCTGAGATGAGCAATGGTCCATGAACACGTACTTGTATCTCACAGAAAGTCCACAGGGGGAGAGTTGGATGTGCTTTTAAAATTAATTCTGTAACAGGTTTATGCTATATCACAATATCTGTTATAGTGGTACAGAGGGATAATATTTCTACTGGTACTTTATATGCAGTTTGCAGCCAAGCTTAATATGCAGTTCGGGTGATACACCCCTTTGGTCACCTAAGAACCAAAATGAGACCACCAAGATCTATGTTTTAAAGAGATGCAAGGACACGAATGAAGATAAAGAATTGAAGATGACACCTGACTGATAGCAAGTAAGAAGCTGAAAGCTACTAATAGAGTTCAGTGAACAGTCATGTATTTTTAATAGCTTGATTATACCCAGTAAAAAGCTATGCTGTCATAGCTTACAGGCATGATGACATTGTCCAGAAACTGGCAGGCATGAGAACTTGTAATGTGTCTGTTAACTGGGCTTTCTTTTATGTGAAGCATACCCTCTAAAGAGGGAGTGTGCTGTATAGACAGCAATACTGTGATCAAAGTTCTTTCTTCAGAGTGTTGAAACTGCAGGGAACTTGCTGGATTCATGAACTTATGAACAAAGTCTCCGATTATCCTCAAGGATGAGGTTTCCTCTTTGGCTTCTTTTAAGGCATCTGGCTGTGGAACCAGAGCTTGAACCGGTAGATGCTAGTTGCCGCAGGCAGTTGCGCGATGGTCAGTATTTATCTGGGATTGTGATACCTGGATGCTGGGTCCTGAGGATGGTGCTGAGCAGAGCATACCCTGGGGCACTACGTGAACTGTGGCCTGCAGAGTGTGGGTTGGAGGTTCAGCATGAAGAGGGCGTAGAGGGAGACAAGAGGCAGCCCAGTGCCTCCCGAGTTTGGCTTTGGGGTTAAAAGAGATCAATGATGTTCTGTGATTCTGAACTAGAGGTCAAAAATTGGTAGCCCCCACTGTGCAGTGGATTTTGTGCTGTATTCAGGAGGATAATTACAACTGTCAGTGTTGTAATTTTTTTTTTTTTTGTAGATGTTGATTTCCTGTGCAAGTGGAGACTAGGGGGGTGGCGGAAACCCCAACAAACCAAACCCCAAACATATACTGCTTCCAGTTCTTCACTGCCTTCATCTGTGGTGTCAGGAGGGCTTTGGGTGCATCGATCTTGCTGCAGGATCGGGGGTGTCAGTGCAGCACTGCACAGTTGGAGCATTGCTATTAGTAATGTCAGTAGTTAATAATGCTCAAATATATGTAATTTTACATTGCTTGGGGTATTATTTTGCTCTGTTTATCCTGCATTAGGATTCCATGTAGCTTCTGTAGTGAGGAATTTGTTGTACTTGTGTTCGTCTTATTGAAATGCTTTTTGATTTTAAATACCCATATCCTGTTTTACACTACAGGATTGACCTCTGTAGGCTCTCATAGCAGTAGAACTAGCAATCAATATTTAACCTGTGGATCATGAAGTAATAATTTCATTTGAAAGAATAGCATAGATTACAAGGAGCAAAATACAGAAAAACGCTTCTGCTAGGTTTTCTATTCATTGTTTAACACTATACATTTAATCTTGGTGTGTGTCACATGCCACATTCAGCTACTATGCTAGAGAAAATGCATTTTCAAGGAAATGCTTCCTGTGTATAATATGTGGCCCTTTGTGGGGAAACAACAATAGATGGATGCAGTCAGATCATTTCACCTTCTTTCTACAAAGCCATTTAAAAGAGCTGGAAGGTCACTGTGGAAGCGTGGAGACCATCTGTTGGAAGAGGATTTGGGTTTGGGGGTTAGTACCAGGTCAGGAGGAGCATTGCCTGACAGCCTGGGTTACAGGAATGTGGCATGGTGTAGACCAAAGCATGGTGTACATCAAAGCGTAATGTGAAAACCCAGGATAAAATGATTGAGAAGAGCAAGGAAAGAGCTGTAGAGAATGCTACTAGTGAGTTAGTGATGTTCCTGCCTCTTGTAAACGGTTTTGCAGAAATGCTTTGTGAGTTAAGGCTTTATAAGTGAAAACTTTTAAGTCAACAAGAGACTCTGGGACAAGCTAATAATAAAATTGATGCTCCCAGGAGAGAGAGAAAAGGTCTAAGCTTTTCGCCTTCATGGTTAGAGCTGACTGTAGGCTGAGATCAAACTGATTTAGGTAACCATAACATATTAAAACAGGGCTAAAGGTTGGACCTAGTCTGCCTCAAAACAGGTTGGTGAGTAGCTCTGCTTAGTGGTGTCAAAATGCAGCTGCACGTTGGTGACGAGGCTGTGATGGGGCAGAGTCTGGCACTGCAGGTGCGGCGAGACCCTCGCTTCTCCCCAGCTTAGCACCTGGGGTTTGAACGAGGACACCCTTAATAGATGGGATGTGTCTTAATGTTTCTTAATGTCTATGAATTCATAGACATTTCAGTGTGAAGGCTTTTCAGTTAACTTTTTCTTTACAGTGTGTGTAGATATATGTAGTTGTCATTCAGTATTTGCCTGGTGTTGTTTAGATACACTTCTCTAGTCCCAGATTATTTTTTTTTTAATTAAGAATTACAAAAAAAAACCCCTAAGTTTGGAAGAAGTTTGTTTTTCTGAGTTTCTCTCCTTCCCAGTTTGTTTGCAGAGGAGGAGACTAGCCAAGGGTTTCTTTCATTCTTTTTTTTTTTTTTTTCCCNTACCTTCAGAGTCTTTATCTTATCCACCCTCTCACCCCCCTGGAATGGGGGAGTGTTATGGGGCCCATCTTGCATGTCCCTGGGAAAATAATTTTAGATCATTTTAGACAGTGGTAAGCTGTAAGCTGAACTCTGGCATCCTAAAGCTCAGGCTGGTATGTAAATCGCTGTCTTTTCCCTTGTCCGAGACTTCGTTAAACCCTCATTTATTATTTTCATGAAGGATTTTAGCTATTTTGAGGCTAGGAACTGAATAAAGAAATAAACGTTAGTGAGTCTAACTAAAAACATTGTTTTATTTTTTCTCAGTTCTTGATGTGCAAGTGTAGTAAGGAAATATTTACATCAAATACAGAGCTGAAAAAACAAAACTTCTTGTAGTCAATGAACATGTCCCAAGAAGGTAGGCTAAAAATCCTGCTTAACCAAAGCAAGTGACAAAGACTTTACTCAAAGACAAAGACACTACTCAAACCATTTCTTCCAGAAAAAGAAAATCCCACCTTCCCTGCTCAGGCAGAACTGCTGAAATCGGTGGAAGTGGGGCTAGCAGCAGACCAATGATAGCAAGAGGGAAACAGTAAACCTTAGCCCCCAGGGTTATAAAAACTTTAAAAGTAAGGCCCTTTAATCAATATTTACCTTCTCAGTGCAGCCTTGTGTTATATTAGATGAAACAGTAAAACTCCTAGGAGATACGTGGCACGATGAAAAGAGGGTCTGTTAAGTGAGGGGTTTTATTTCTAAGTAATCTTGTAGCAAGTTCAACTTTTAGCTGCATTTTAGAAAGAATTACAGTCTTGAGGAAAGATCCAGCTAACACCCTCGTTTCTCATCGGCTTATCGCTGATACATGTCAGCATCGGGATTGACCTGTTTCTTTTGCCTGAACCAGAGAGCTCTGTCACTGGGGACAGAAGTGGTGTTTGGCCTTGGGAATTAATTAGAAAAAACTCAGGTTTTGGAAGGAGTTGTGCTTTAGCGTGCAAGAAGTGCCCGTTTGCTGTCTGCTCCATCTTGTCTTTCCAAATTTGTCAAGGGTAGAGTGCATGAGAAGTTGTAGCAGTATAGATAACATAGGTGATGGACTTATGCAGTGACAGCTCCCAGAAGATGATCCAGAAGCCAGAAGGTGCAGATGCTTACACGTGTCGGTTTGGTGCGCTGGGTTTCGCATTGGGCTTCCCATTCCCAGGTCTAAAGAGAGAAAAGGTTTTGATTTACTTCAGTGTAAAAGGAACAAGAAGGCTGTATCATAGAAGAATGTATATATAGAAGAATGTATGGCTGCTGATCAGCTCGTTTAGCCTTGGTCTGCAGCCAGGGACCTCGAAAAGCAGGCTGCAAAGTGTTCCTAAATCCCCTTTTTTAAGATACATTGATCATCAATTGTTACACTAATTTAAAAAAAAAAGTGTGTTTGTTTTTTTTTTTTTTTTAATTTGCCTCTGACTTCTGCATGCTTCTGTCCTCATCAAGCCTTTCTCCGCGCTCCGAAATGCTGGGAACTGAAATGGGAAGAAAAGCTCAGGGCTTTTTTGGAGTTGGGGAAGCTGTTATCAGTTCATAAGGACTTTTTCTTGTTGCAAACCAGTTTCCTGCAGAGAAGTTTAAAAGGAGGCTTTCTAGACTACCAGCATGTTCCCAAAACGATGGAAATGACTGGTTTCCAGCAACTGATAGTTTTATGCTGATTTAATGAGTTGGAGATTTGGCACCCATTTGCACTGAAGATAAATTTGTGGTGGAAAATGAATCCTTCAGCTGCCAGCAAGAATCCCAGGCCAGATCCTGAGGCGCTCTTTAATTAGGAGAATTGCACTATTAACTTCCAAAGAGCTTCATTTCAATAAGCGGGAACTGCTCAGAGCAGCAGGAATTTCCTCTCTAAATAAAAGCTTAAATATGTTACAATTGCTTAAACCAGAACCCTGCGAAGGAAAGCTGTCCTTGATGAGATGATTTCCTGAGGCACTTGTAACCCAACTGCTCCATCAGTGCAAAATTGAAGAGCTCTGTAGCATGTTTTTCTCCTTAGGGACAGAACATCTTTGCACAGGGCTGGCAATGGGGATTGAGATCAGTGAACAACAGGGACTGAGATACGCGAAGAATGCAAGCATCCTCCTAAACAAGGCTGCAAGAAGAGCTCTTCGTTATCGCTTAGCCGTTGGAAAGCCAGGCGAGGATCCAGAGGAGTGCTGGGTATAATAAATATCCATTGTAAAAATTGACAGGCTGTTCCCTTTTTCAGATGGGCAAAAGAAAATGCAGGTCTGTAGAGGCGGCTGTATTCTGACATACACAGAGAAAGATTGCACCCGAGGGGCAGAAGGCATTGCCACTCAGTGCCTCTTCCCTTAATCATTATTATTGTTCAGGCACTGATTTCTGCTGTGTTCTGCCTTTAAAAAAATATCAATTGTAGGAATCCATTTTCTGCTAGTGTAGGAGGAGAGAGGCTCTTTCTGAGTGATCGTATTAATTTGGACGACTAAAGAACTATTAACTTCTTTACTATGAAACCCATGGATGTACAACAAGGAACATGAATTTAACTGCTTTAAAAGATGCTTGACTTGCAAAGAATAAGGCTCCTGAGGTATAACAATACTGTTCCACACTTTCTTGCAAGCCAGCTTTTCCAAGTGCTAGCCCAGCGCTGGCCCGGCCGGAGCCGTAGCGGGGATTTCTGTGCTGGTGCGCTCTCTTGCCACAAGCCAAGGGTGCACTCTGAGCACAGGGCTTGCAGAACTGCAGAAGCGGTTTTCTGCAGTGCAGGCGAGGTGAAGAAACCTCAGGCAGGCTGGTTTGCAGAAGAGAAATGCGTGTCACTCGCAGGCAAAAAGGATTTCTTGTTTCAAACTGGCACTCTGCAATTCTTACTCTGATAGTGTTTTCCCGGTGACTCAGGATTGAGTCAGAAGAGGCAGGAGGGAAAGCATAAAAAAAAAAGGATTCCTGCCTGCCCTAGAAAACAGGTTAACTCTAAAGCTCTACATCTCTGCATTGCTGTTTCTCAGGAAAGTCTTTTAAGGCTGATCAGCCCCTCTGCTGCTGTTGCTTAGCGCCTGTTGGGGAAATAGAGACATAAAGCCAGCGTGACGTTGGTCCAAAATTGTGCAGAGGGGGTTTTGGGATGCAATAACTGGCATCTAATCCATGGGGACCACCTGAAGGTCCAGTGATGACACCAAATGAACGGTTTGGGGAGGGGAATGGAAGAAATGCGGTCATCGCCAGGCTCAAGTTGGAGTAGTGCATTGGGAGCGCTCCAGTGGGATAAAAGTTATGAACACAAAGTTTTTAGGCTGCCACGAACACCTCTTGTCTTTCTGTTTAGTATCTACTACAGTGTCAATGCTCAGTGATTTGAATTATTTTATATTAAAAAAAATAAAAAACACCACACAGGAGAAGAGAATCTCTCTTTTTTTCACCCTTAATTCCTTACACAGTCCCTCCCATCCACCCTATATCGGATGAAGAATTTTTAGCTCACTTTTTGGCACCTGCCTGCTTTATCGCTTGAGGGTGAGATGCTGTGGAGTTGAAGAGAAAAATGTCAACACCTGTCACTTACTAACCTTTTACATCTGCATCTTCGTCTTCTGGTTTCTAAAATAAAAAAGAAAACGTTTTAGTTCAAAGGTACCAAATCACAGCTCAGTAAAGAAACACTGCAGCGAGGTGGGGCCGGCATTCCCTAGCGGCTTGCGATCCGTAAGACTAACAACGGATAAACCAAGCTGATTTTTGAGGAAAGCCATGCAAGGGGAGCGGTGCTGCAGCTCACGTTCCCCCAGCAGTCCACTTATATATTTTCATTAATTAAATTTTCCTGTGAGTAACAGTAGCAGGGTCAGCCTGGGAACACTGGTGGTGAATTTTTTTTTTTTTTTTTTTGCTGTCTGCAGCGACTTTGGCACGTTGCTGAAAATCCACTGGCAGCAATTAATTTCTACAACAGGCGGGTGGCAATGGTGCCACACAGCACGCAACCAAGTTGAACGATACTCTTCCCCGTTTTAGCGTCTATGTCGTTACTTTGGGATGTATTCAGCAAAATACGATGCCCAGCTATTAATTTTTAGCACAAAGTAAAAATCTGTCCTTGAGGGCTCAGGCTGCCTGCTGCAGAAATTAATTGCAGCTAATGGCTTTTCGCTGATAATTCATGTCAGCATTAAAAGGCAGAAATAAATCATTGAGTGGTGTTTGTGGGTTAACCATGTTGCAGGTGACTGGGGAATCCTAGTGCACACGGAGGGCTCCTGGTGACTTCAGAGGGAGCGTGGACCACCTCTGGGTGCTCCACTGCATCATCAGCTATTTCCCTAAAGAAGAATGATTTTTAGCTGTGGCTCATCAGTGGGGTTTGTTTTTTTTTTTCATGTATTCTTTCCTATCGCTGCAGACCATGCTCATTAGTATTTTTCAGGGCTGAAGGATGCTGAAAAATTGTAATTTTTTTTTTTTTTTTAACTGGGTCAACTAGTAAATTCATCTTGCATCGGCTCCAGGCTGTGGGGCTGTGGGGTCAGCAAGGAACTAGTTAGGTTAATTCAGCAGCAAAACACTTGGGTGTTCCAGGCAAACGAGCTGAGCCAATTTAATGAAATCGGTGTAACTTCTGGGGGTATCAGAAAGTTAAACTGATTTCAGTGAGTGTTAAATTGATTTAAATATATTTGCACTCACTGCTTGCTCAGGGTAATTTAAAGACATTTCAAACATGAAATTTCACCAAAGGACTTTTGCCTACCCAGAGATTTTGCATTACTGCTTTAGCCGTAGCAGTCTCTGACCCTGTGAATTAAGTTGCTTGTTTGGTGACAGCTTGAGCTGTCTCAGCATTTGAATTTGCAAGCTCTGTGCTGGGGCATGGTTTATGCTATTTTGTCAAAGTGTTTCAGGTCTGGTACTTTTACCCTATGATAGCCCAATTTAAGGATGGTAGAGCCGATACAGTCTGATAGAGTAAGTTTTCTCTATTTTATAATCTATTTTTCTTCCTTGTAGTGTAGAAGTTGATAATTATTTCTCAGCCTAAGCCTACTGAATGAAGAAAATACAGACATTGATTTTAACAGTGGTCCTTCTCTTGGTGTTGCCTGTGTCCCAGTTACCTGATGTCTGCGTAAAGGGGATAGCTGGAAGATGCATTCCCCTGAAGGACAGGGCTGCAGTTTCAGGCTAGAGGAATATCTATGGGGGGTTATTGGTGAGTCTTACGTTGACACAGGATGATGGTGACTGTCAGGGCGAGGAGGAGCAGGAGGCAGGCACCTGCCAAGGGAACCCAGATGAAGATATCGCAGAAGAAATTCAGCTCTTTCTCCTTGCTGGTCTCTGCAGAAATAGAGAAGAGGAGAGGTCCACCATGTACCCACGGCTGGTGTTATGGCTAGCTGTGGTGAGGGACCTGCCTGGCATTCAGTGAGGCTGGCGATGAAGCAGAGGGCTTCCCCTCACTTGCCAAGGCAGAGGTGGGCACCAGGGTGGCCACAAGCGCAGCATGGGTGTCATCCCCAGTGATGACCATTTGTTACTGCTGCTGCTCTCAGCATTTTCCTGGGGACTCGGGGGAGGACATATAGCCAAAAGTTTTCTTGTGTCCTCTGCCAAGGCTAAAACCAGCACCAGCCCCCTAGGCTCTGCTCTCCCTCCAGCTCTCCCCAGTTTACCCAGTCATGAGACATCCTCATGCTTTTTAGGTCATCCTTAGCCTTTCCTACGTGGGATGAAACTTTGGGCTTTACCCCTCCCAGCTGCACATTCCCATTTATCCAGCTCTAATACAGCTCTAAGGATTTTCCCTCTCCCCCCATCCCAAAATGCTGGCAGGATCACCCCCTTGGTATCAGTGGACCAGAGCGCAGACCTTCCCCTCTCCCTCCCCACAGCTGGGCTACCTGGATCCGGGGTCCTCGGGCAGGGGTCCTTTTCGGTGATGCCATGCTGGGTGGTGCCTGCCGGTGCAGTGGGTGCTGCTGTGGTGGTAACTGTAAGTGAAAATGGATGAATACAGCATATAGGGAAATACAGTAAAACAGTTCTCTCCTGCCCTTCTGCTCTCCCACGCCTGCCAGGGCATGGCTGCTCTTGTGGTCAGTGTAGGGCTCAGGTCCAGGGGGACTTCATAGAGCCTCTTTTGGATGGTGACTCCCCCAAGGACAGTCTCCCAAGACCCAATAAAGAGCTGCAGGCTCTCTATTTCTTGCTTTCTGCCACCACCCTCAGAAAGCCCGAGTACCCTGAGGTTGGTAGGACTTTTGAGACCAATGTGCAGTGAGGAAGGAAGGAGTGGTGGTGGACTTTGCTTTAGTCTTATCCCTTCAGAGCCATGAATGGGGTGGACAAGTGGGGATGGGGAGGTGATGCTGGGTCTGCCCGATCATCTTTGCCTTTGGGGAGGAGCAATACCACGGGAAGAGGTGGCAAGCAGGGAGACTCTGGCAGGAGGACCAGTGCCTTAGTCATGAGATGCCTTGGGCAAGCAAGCAGGGAAAATGGGAGAGGTTTGTGGGAGAGGCGACTGATTAAAAAAGGCACAGATAGGAGGTGCTGGGCATTTTGGCAGAGCTAAGCGAGGTTGGGTGAAGGTATTGCTGACCTGGGAAGAAGGCAGGCTGGCTGGGGCTGAAGTACAGCACTTGGTTGCTGTTCATGAGGCAGAAATAGTTCCCCTCGTCCTGTGGCATGAAAGACTTCACTACCAACCGGTAGAACCTGCTGTCTTTCCTTGCCTCAAAGCGTGTGGATGTCTTCTGGTTCCCTGCGAAGGTCGTCCGGGACATGGAAGAGATGAAGACGATGAAATGAAGGGTTCCACTCCTGTCCTGGAGGACCCAGGATACGCCACTGTCCTCCTTGTTAGTCAGACACTCCAGCTCCAGCTGCTGTCCCAGCTGGGGGTGTGTGGTACTTCTGTCACGAAACCTGGCTGTCATGTCATACCTCTGGCCCCGGATCCCAGTGCAGCCTGTGGGAGAGAAATCCTTGTGGTAAACCCTCGGGAAGAGCTGCATCCCCTCTGGGCAAACCTCATTCCCTGCCCACCGGGTGCAAGGTCAAATGGAAAGGGATGACCATGCTGCCTGGATGACTTGAAGGGTTTTTTTGGAGCCCTTTCTGGGATCAGTGCGTGGAGGGTGTGTGGCCATCAGCCACTCGGGCTTTAAAGATGGGTGCTGCCCTTCAGAAAAGCCTTTTGGCTGCCTTCTCAGGGATGGTGCCCCTTTCCAGCTTATCTGAAGTGACTCCCTAAAAACACTGACTGCTAAACCCCCTTTTTTTCCCTTCCCCCTCGCCTCCAGAGCCACTTCTCTGACCAGGCTCCCTTCCCGGTGCCCATGATGCCGCAGCCACCTCTCCGACTGCCCTACGCTGGCTGAGGTGAGGCCACCTTTACCTACACAATTACTGAGCAAACCTCTAAGTCAGCCTTTTTGGTTTGCTTTTTATTTTCCCTTTAACTATTTAGCCCAATTTCTTGGGTTCATTGGAAGGGGTTTACTTGCCCCTCCCGGTGAAGGTGATGCACAACCCTGTGTCCATACTCACAGAGCCCCAGAGCGAGCAGAAGGAGCAGCGCAGGAGACCCAGACATCTTCTTGTAGGGGATGGTGCGGCAGAGCCGAAATGGTCTTTCTCGCTTGACTTGGGAGGCTGCATCGCTCTTTGGAGAGGATGTGATGTCATCTGGACCCTCTTAGGTAAATAGATGGTGTTCAGCATCTGCAGCAAAATGAAGGGGAAAAAAAATAGATTTCTGAAGTAATTCAGTTCTAATCCAGAGTTTGTACTCATTTATTGTTATTGGTTCTTGATGGTGCCTCAAGGATTCTACCTCCATGACTCCCCTAGAGATTCAGACTGATGATGCTTGTGCCTGAGCCACTGCAGCCTGCTGTCTCCCACCCATCTGGGGCTTCACAGCAGCTCCAGCTCTGCAGGAGTCATGGACAAGCCCCATGATTTGGCTGCAGGCCCCAGGTTGCATTTCTTGGCAGGGATTCTACTGCCTTCACTTGTGTGCACTCAAGGGGTCTCGTGTGGATGGCAGAGCACGCCGTATTTTATTACGCAGCAAGCAAGACAGGGGTGTTTCATGGCATATATCCATGCGTATTTCTTATCTCCGAGTGCGTGCATTGCTGACATGCAGCTGAGTTCTTCAGGTGTTGGATCGTTCTATTTGCAGGTCTTCTTTGCAATTGCTCTGCAAAGCGGCTTTGTGCACGGCAGGTGGTCTGTGATCTGAAACCCACCAAGAAAGCCCCATGCCCCAGAGATATGCCTTTTTTTTTTTTTTTAACCGCTTGTGGTTTTCTTCTCTAACCACGGGGGCTTCCGCCCTGCCAAAAAACCCTTGCATGCTTCAACGGAGAGGGTCCTTGTTGCTGCCTCCAGGTGACCACTTGCACACGGGTGTGGGTGATGCTTCCTGGAGCTTTGCACATACAAGGACAGGGGTCCTTTTCGGTGATGCCATGCTGGNAAGCAACAGCTTCACCAGACTGCAAGGCGGTGGGCTAGTGTATTATTTATTTCTTCAGTTGTCACTTCCCGGCTTTCCTGCTGATTGTTTTTCTGTGCGAGGTGTTTTTCCGTTACCCCTTTGCAAAGATAGTCCCCTTTTCCTGGGCCTGTCAGGAACCAGGTGCTGCTGACTTCGATGCCGTTGCTATTGTGGCTGCTCCTTAGAGGTGAGTTATGGAAAATGGTTTACGAACTGGGTTGATTTCATTTGGCATCAAAGCACGTTGGTGAGTGAGGAAAACTGCTGTTAGGCCTGCTCAGATGTGTGAATTTCATACTTTCATGAGGCTGTGAGACTTGTCTCGTCTGCCTGAAATAGAGAAGCTTTTGGCAAAATAAAGAGAAAATAGGTTTTATCAGTTAAATAACATTACAAGGGTCTGGATCTCAAAATCCCATCAAGCAAATGTGAACACCAGACTTGAGCTAAATGTCACCTCTTAGCGCTCCAGCCATCTCCAGATGAGGCATCAAGTGATGTTACTTGCACAGGCTCCTTCTGGTTTCAGTGGGCAGTTTATTCTCCTTATCCTAAGTAGAATTTATCCTCCCTTTATGATGGGATAAGCTGCCCTTGGGAAGCGCGTGTCTTCGTGGGGAGATGGAGGAATGTAGACAAGGAACTGAAACTATGGGCCTGCCTTGTAGATGACTACAGCTGAGTCTCATGTTTTCTGCGATGCTGAAGTGAGCTGGTTCCTGCCATCCATCGGGGTTGTCATGTGAGTGCCCCTCATTTCCATCACTATTGCAACTCAGTGACAGAAAATGAATTTTCAAAAGGATTTTCAAAAGCACACCCCTCCTGAGACCAAAGTAGGAAAATTCCTGATTCCCATTTTTCAGTATGGTTCAAATGGAAGGGAACATGCTGGTAAATGAGGATGGATGAAATGTTTGTCAGGACTAGGTTCTCACGCTGCTGTAGAGCATGGGTGCTTAACTACAGCACATAGCGCGTGTCCTCCTAGATGTGGTGATGGATGTGCTGGGAGAACCTATACGATTAAAGGATCATCCAGGAAGGGCTGTTGCCTTTCTTAGTAGGGACATCTTACTTCTCTCTTGTCTCTGATTAACGGTAAATTTCATTATGAATCAGTCCAGGGTACCAAACTGGTGTCCAGATTCTTCTCCTGGGTGTAGAGATGTCTTGGTCCTCGTGGCTTATGGACTCAGCTGGTTTCCATGCCGTTTCCTGTGTCACGTTCATACCCTGCGTCACCATTCAGAGGTCTCAGTTTTCTCTTCATACTCTCATTTGCTGGAGCACTTTGTGACTCACCCCTACATGAAAGATACCACCAGCCTCCGTCTCTTCTGACGCTTGCCCATTGTGCTGGGCAAGGGCGATGTTGGGGAGTTACAGGAGACGGCTTCAGGGGGAGCTATTCCTTTCTGCTGCTTGCAATAAACTACTAATGAATATATCCTTTTAAGGCAAGACAAAAGCTTATTGTCGGCGGCGAACTACAGCTGCAAGTGGGCTGTCACGCAGCGCATTTTGTTGGCCAGAGAGGGAACTAGGGAAGCATAGCTCCAATGGGGACGCCTCTGTGTGATCAGATGAAACCTCCCCTTTCCTGTCCCCTCATCTCATGTCTCCTAAATAATAAATTAGCTGGGGCAGGGATCATTTTTTTCTGGTTTCTGTGTTTAGGTATCTCTCAGCACAAAGCTGTTTCTGTTTCACATAGTAACAAACAACAAAAACAGTTGCAATGGCAATCATTTGATTATGAAAAGCTCCAGGCACAAGCAAGACCTCCTGGAAAAGCTCTAATTTAAAATCAACACTTGTATAAATAATTTATATTGGTATATGCAAGTTTTACACTGATGACCTACTCCAAAACTGGGAAGAGTCGGTGGTTAATCAGATTAATTAAGGAATCTGACTGACTTCAGCGTGCTCTGGTTTGGCAGTTTGTCCACTTGATGATCTTTTGCAATAGACTTGTCATTGTTAAACTGAGGACCGAAGTCAAATCAGTGAAGCACTAGTATTAATAACATGTTTTATTAGTAATTTCTGTTGTAGTGCCACCGTTATGACTAAGGAAGAAGAAAAACCTCAGACAACCAGTTACTTCTGCAGAGCATCGTGTAAGAGAGGTCAGGAGACCAGACAGGTTGGTTAGACAGTAGAAGGTAATTTCTTTTTTCTCCCAAACCTACCAATAAGTTTCATTTTACTTGCAGTTAAGGTTGCACGGCTCTGATTGCTGGTGAGCTCCAACCTAAGTTGCTTGTGACTGAGGTTTATCGTTGATATACTAAGGACAGCCTAGGTCTGTATTTAATTAACATCAAACAATTAAACAGAAGGAGACAGGAACAAGGAGAGAAGAGACAAAATCATGCAGGGAAGAGAGACTAACAAGGGTCTGCTTTTTTTGAATGGGGCTTGGCAGGAGGTGAGTTTGGGATTAATTTTCTCTGTGCCTGCTTACATCCATTTAACACAGAAGACATGGTAAATGAGAGGGACCTTGGGGCGTCAGATCTGGAAGAGATGCTGGGTTTCAGATATGATTGATTTCTTAGTCATTTTGTGGAAGGATTTCAGTGACTTTTTCATAGTGGTAAGAAAGTCTTCAGCTTCTTAGTATCAGTAATATCAGACATTGCATGGCTGTCTCAGAGTATTGCATGGCTGGCAGCAAGAGCCCATCTCAGGACATGGGAGTTACGCTGCAATGGTTGGTAGACATGAAAGGAGCACCAAAATGACCGTGCTCTATCTGGTCCGTTGTTCTGATGCCCATGATATCTCCTCATAGTGCTTCAGAAGGAGTTCCCATTGCTAGGAAATGATGCAACATTGCTGCTGATCAGCAGGTCCTGCTTGATCCCTGCAAGTGATCAGTGATGGTAACTCAGGGAGCGACACCAAATTGTGTTTGCCTCAGCGTTGCTGACTCTTCCTGTCGTTAACCTTTGAAGGATCTCTTTCATAAGGAAGGATGGAAAGTTTTAATGAAGATTTCAAAATTTAGTCACAAATCACAAACTTCTGTTTCAAACAGAGGAAAAAAAAATGTTGAGACAATAGCATACAACTTTTCCGGTGTGAAATGGAGCTGTGGTTTATGAGCAACTTGCTGCCCCCTTTTCTTTGCAAAGCTGCAGCACTAAAGGGGTTTGTAGAATGTCAAGTGCAACTGTCACACACCAGATACTCACACGCTGTCTTTCCACTGTAGCTGCATGTTTCCAGTTCAGTGGCCAATACTGCCCTCTATTTTGGGTACTCTCAGTGTAAACGTCACACACCTTAAAATACAGTATGCAAACCACAAACACTCCTGCACTCTCATCTCTCTGTGGTGTAGACCTTTAGCCTGGTCACTGGGTTGAAAAGCTCCATAATCTCCATCCTTGTTGGTACCTCAGCTGAGAGTTTGATAAAAGAAGACCTGAATGTGTTATGAATTTTCCTTGCACAGGCTTCCCGCACCTTCTCTCTCGATGCTGCAGAGCTCATTTGTGCAGACATTTGGTAAACCAGCAATCCCTGATGGCATCTTTTTGGGACTGGTGACAATTTACTCTGCCAGTGCCACAGCTGGAGTTAACAGCGGACAGGTTGGTTTTCTGCAGCTCCAGTTTCCTAAATACCACAGAGATTCAGTCCAGAACTACAGAAACACTTCCTATTTTCTAACACTGAATATAGATTTTCCTTAAGAATAGGAAAATTATCTGTATAGCTGCAGTGTATATTTTTTTTTGTCTGAACAGCAATTCCAGTAGTCTAATTGGTGAACTGGGCTCATTGTCTCACTTCCAATTCCCGCAATCAAATTCCTGTTGGGTTTGAGGCACTGTTTTGTAGTTGTCCTCCTAGTTCAGCTCCCTTCCAGGGTCTCATAGCCTTGGTGTTATCCCCACAGCCCTGGGAGCTGACTTCTCCTGTCTCCATCAATCCAGAGTCTTGTTATGTCCGGTGTCCTTCCTTGCTGCACACTGACCTTCTTCCCTGAAGACCTTAGACAGGAAAGTCTGGTGGAGATACCTCAGGGAGTTTCTGGGCCCATCTGTGTGGTGCAGGAGGACTTTCCCAGAGCAGGGTATTGCTGGGCATCTTTGCTATTAACATCTTTGAGAAGGAACTTCAATTTCCATAGTTGGTTACATCTAGTGGAATGGAGGAGCTGTTCCCATTTCTGATTATCCACCCCTCTTGCTGACAGTGCAGTATGGAAACACATGGCTTGCTTGAGATTACTTGCTTCATCCATTTTGTGGTCCTATTAGTAGCATTGGCTGGCTTGTACAACTTGTTATTTCTTCCTGATTTTGCATTTACTTGAAAAAACCCCAGAATTAATTCTGTAGAATTAGACCTCTAAGACGCAACCCCAAGCCACAATGCCTTGTTCAAAAGAGGCAGAGGGGAGGAGAGATGGCGGCATCAAAAAGCAGCAGCTGGTTTAATGCTCTCCCGCCACCAACAAAACAAAGTAAATTCAGCATTAAGAGTTTCACTTTTAACAGCCTGATCCCCAGCTGTGAAGAGAAGCACGTGATTTCTCTTCCAGTACATGTTCTCCTAGAAGTACCGCTCCCACCCTGTTTGTGAGTGTTGGACTCAGTAGCCATATAACAATTCATGTTTAAAACATATCCTGCAAACTTTATTTTTATGCACGTTAGTTTACTTGCATTTATGTGTTGTAAATATAGAACTGCAGAAGGATCTTTCAGAGACTGAGCAGTACAGGGACAGGTGAAATTTGGAGTAGGTGAACGTAAAGAGGTGCATGCAAGGAAAACCAGTTCTGGCTTTGCTATAAAATAAGGAGCCAAATATTGCCATTCAGGGGTGAAAATTTGGGTTGACAGATTCTACCATGAAAACACCAATTCAGTGCCCAGCAGGAAAAGCAAGTCAGATGTTGGCACGTAGGAAAGAAATTGGATATAGAACAGAGAACACAGCTATGTCATTGTATGGTCCAGTGGTCCAATCCATGGTCAATGCATGGTCCCCTGCATTGTATAAATCCTTGAATGCTGTGTGTTGGTCTCACCCCCTCATCTCAAAGAGGGAACTCAAAAAAGAAGTAGTGGGGCCAGAAAAGGTTCAGAGAAGGGCAAAACGGAGGATCAGAGGTCTGAGATGGGTTTTGTGTAGGCAGACTAGGCCTCTTTAGCCTGAAAACGTGATTTAAGGGGATATACACTAAAGGTCTCCAGAATCATGAGTGGCTGGGAGGGAGTGGAGAGGGATTGATTATTCACTGCCTTTTCTAATACAGAAAGTAAGGGGCAGCAGATGAGGCTGGTGTTGGTGAGGCTGAAAGAAAATGAAGTCGTCCTTCTCCCACAGATGTCCCTGCTAGAGGACACCGAGGATGCAGAGCCTGGACAAATGCTTGGAAGAGAGATCTATTGTGGGTTACTCAATAGATAGCAACAGACTCAGGAAATCTTTTTAGTTAAAAATAGCCTGAATATTAAGGGAAAGTGTCATATATGATTGTCTTGTCCTTATTATTCCTTAGCTGTCTGCTCGTAGCCAGTGTTGCAGACAGAATAGTTGTCTGGATGGACCTTTGCTCTGAACCAAAGCAGTCATTTTTATATTCTTAACTATGAGATCTCATTACAATGTGTCATGTTAAGGAAGCCATTTGCTACAAAACTCCACATCCATTTCCTCTGAAACACTATTAATTTTCCAATTATCTCAGTCTTTAATGCAGAACACTTAGATCTTCCTTAGCTGTTGGCCCTGCACAAGGACATTTATCCCAAGAACAGATCCTGCGGTTCTCCATAGCTCTCCCAACATCTCTGTCCCCTGCACCACAGCTGTGAGAGAAAAGCGCAGGGTCCAACTCTTTCACGTGGTTGCCATCGCATAGAGGAAGAAACTGTTTTCTGGTTGTATATACATTCAGGATACAGGAGATACATACACATGAACTGCCTATGGCTTTTCCAACCTGTGTCTCCAGTTGTGTGAGCTGGAAGATGATGGGTTGGAGACGGTTTGAGCTTCGTGTGGCTCCAGCCCTTCAGGGTGGCAGCATCCAGTCCTACAGGCCCTGTGTCCACATCCCTGTCTGCTCATGGTGGGACAGGACTCTTTCCACAGCCCTTTGGGATTCTCCCTTGCCGGCTTTGCAGCCATGAGTGGCACAGGGAAGGGAGAAGGGATTATATCACCAGCTCCTCCATGGCATGCCCACCCAAAAATGACACCACTGAGGATGCTATGGCCGTCATCCCTCCAGCACGGAGCACTGGAGCAACTCTGTGGTTACCTGGGCAGGTGAGTTTTTCCTTTCTCTGTTTTACAGCCCGGGGCACCCTGGGTGCCTCTTGGAAGAGGAATAATGGCCAGGAAAGATGTTTGACCCTGGCCAACTAGCTCAGTTTGTGTCCTAGCTTTGGGGAGGTGAGGAGGGACCCAGGTTTGGGGACCAGGGAATTTGCACGGCAGCAGCTGCCTTCCTCCAGCATCTCCTTGGGGGTGGCGACTTGGGCTCTGAGCAGTGGGATGTGACCCATGTTTCTAAACTATATCAAAATTATCCTGGCTATGGTAGCAATGGGTGAGTCAGATTAAAATGAAACGACCTGAGGAAAGGCATATATTTTAGTAATGGCTGTTCCACTGCTGCTCTGACTCGTTTCCTCCTGCATCAAGACGACTTGAGACATATATTTTAATAACAGCAGAGTCATTTGCAGCTTGTTGCTCAGGGCAGGAATATACAATCTCTGTCCCCAGGAACATTTTGTCTCAATTTTTTTTTTTAAGAGACTGATAGGAAATATCCCAACTTGAATTTTGCATTGGGTGCTGATGTTAAGGCATAGTGTTTTGAAGCCATGTAGCTGGGTGTCAGCACAGCCCAGCACCTCTCCCTGAGACATCAACCAGCAAGTTTACCTCATGCTTATGCTGGACAATGATTGCACCTTGAGCTTTGCTGAGGAACGGCCTCAAACTGCCTGTGACCCTGCCTGCAAGCCAGCTGCAGGGCCCCCAGTAGCCCAACATCTCCTCCCGTGGTGGTACCTGAAGAGATGTCAGATATGGTGGGACTCAACTGTGGTTTCTGCCATGGGCCATGCTGCGACATGAAAGAGCAACACGCGCGCAGGTCCTCTGAGGATGCCCTGCCTGTCCCTGGAGGCAGCTGCCTGACACCTGGGTTTTGTGCTGCGTTTCATGCTGCCTGCACGGTCTGCAGCCCTGGCTCTCCGCGCTGGGAGGGAGCAACAGGAAACGTGGTGGGCGAGATCACACATATAGTTCTGGGGACAGAGATGTCTCCTAAGCCACAGCCCTCCTCCCTGCCCAGCCTCGCAGGGAGGGAGTTTGGTTGCACCCCATACTTTGGTGTCCAACCTCCCAGCTGGACATTTTGACCACAAGCAGAGGAGAGGAGCAGAAAGACCAACGTGGCTTGCACCTTGGGCAAGGTAAGGCTTGCTCCATCATGCTCACAAGGTGGAGGAAGGCGTGGGGTGGGGTGAGACACAGGGCTGACCGCAGCAGGCAGGCTGCCAGCGGTTGGCACTGGCTCATCACTTCAATTTGGAGACATCCATCACTCCCCATGCTCTACACAGGGAAATCAGGCATTTTTTGGTGTTCCCCAGCAAAGCTCAAGCCCTTGAAAAACTCAGTGTTGCAGAACTTCGCCTGCAGACACCCACGATTTCTGCAGGATCATGTTTTCTGCTGCATGATGCAGCGGCTCAGTCCAGTTTGGGCAAGATGAAATTTAGCCCTTACTCATCGCCTGACCCAAAAAAAGCCAAGGAGACAAGCTCATGGGCACCTGCATCAGCCTGGCTGCCTGAGGTCTCCCGACCCCTCCAAGGAGCTTTTCAGAGAGGATGTAAAGGGCTTTGCCCCTTGAGCAGGTTTCTTTTTCATATTGACTGCCAGCTGCTTTCTGTGAGTGACCTGTCTTAGGGTTTTTGGGGGTTTTATGTTAAATGGACTAAATAAGTTGGTTGTGTGAGATTGCTGTTGCAACGGCACATAGATATGTTGGACCTGGGAGAGAAAAAATTCTGTGCTGATGCCATCGTTGGGATTTTTTTGAGTGTTTCACATCTGGAGTTAATTTATTAACTAGATCAGAAAGTGCAAATAGTAATGATGATATTCCCCTGCTTAAAAGCGTGATGCAGTTCCCCTTCATACATTCATATATATTAAAGGCTAAATGAGAAGTCAAACTTTAGCAGAAAAAATAAATGGCCAGGGGTGGAAAAGAAAACCTCCTGTCCTGTTGCAAATATTTAAAGCACGGGGACACTTTTGTTTTATGTGAAAGAACCACTGATACATAAACTCAAAGTAATCTTTCCCATAGCAAGGTGGTAGAGAACTTTATACAAATGTATTAATTAGGTATGATATGTGTTCCAGTTTAATGAATGCTGGAATAACAAATATTTGTATATCATTCCACAGAAGCTGCAGGTCTCACCCTGAGTGCACGCAATATAGGTATATTGATATACACAAATATTTGTTTTTTCAGCAAATAACATTAAATTTAATAACCAGAAATAATATTAAATAAAATTTACAATAACATTAAAGAAACCATTTCTGGTTTAGATAAACCAGAAATTTAATATATTACTATTTCTGGTATATTGAATGAAATTCAATGAAGTCCAGGGAAATACAGGCAAGAAGTACTTACACTGCCTGAAGGTACTTTTTTGTTCCCCAGTGTTTTTTTTTCTATATGAATCTGTCAACCTGTAAAACTGCCAATATATATATAATAACACATATAGATTTTATATAAAATATATAACATAATATATAAAAAGAATATCTATAATATGGTTATGTATAATATAGTTAACTGCAATATATAATATATGTTCTCATATAACTACATATAATATACAGTTATAAAATTTTCAATATAAATAACTGTCAATATATATGCTACACTATTTCTATATTATAGTTTCCTGTAAATTGTTTGATATATGAAATAGCGGAGTAGACAGGCAAGCTAGTGTGTGCTGTGGGTGGAGGAAGGTTTTTGTGCATTGGATGCTTTTGAAAGATGGGGAAGAGAATTGCCCGTGTCCCTGCTCGGGTGTGCGTGTGTAGGGCTGTGTCTGGGCACTAATGGGGTTCAGGAACAGCAAGTAAAAACTGGGATTTTTCTTTTTTCTTTTTTTTTTTCAGCTTCTGGGATGCATCTGGTTTTATATAGTAGCAGAAAAAAGACATTTAGAAATTCCCATTTAACAAGTCTGGTCTGGATGCCTAGAAGTCCTGCTGTGAATCCGTTTTTCCTGCCAGGAGGAGATATTTAATAATCAGCTACCATGCACGGAGCTTTTCTGGCCAAGGATAAATCGGAAGGAATTTAAACAGCACCCATGGATATATGTATCTCCTTTCCCTTTGCATGGATTTCAAGTTTAATTGTTTGATAGAGATGTTACTCATCCTTTCTCCATTAGTGTGCCCAACTCAGTTGTGTTTATGACTCCTGAAAACTAATTTTTATATATTTAGGAACTTTAAAATCACATATAACTTTACATCTCATGTCATGTCACTACCTTGTTTTCAATTGAACGTTTTCAGCTGCACCTGATTTATATTTACTTGTTTGTATTATAAAATCACAGGCCCTACATATAAAAATGACTGGGTACATTAAAAGAATAAAGAAAAATTGGGCACTGCCATTATTAGATCAGCAACTGAGATGTTCTGGAAAGACTAACAATTTCTTTTTAATCCATTTACAGGAGTTTTACAAAAACATGAAGACTGTTTACAACAGTGCCTGAAACACCTGTCTTTCTTCTCTGCTCTCTGTCCCTTGGTTATTTTAATGCTTTCAAGATATGCACACACTGTTTATTGAAAGAATAACTGCAGTCCTTTTTTATAATATAGAATACAGAATTTATATCCGATACAATCTATATATCCTATATATTCTACATCTAGTCTATACAGAATATAAAAGAATATAAAATAATAAGAATAACAGATTATTGCAACACGTAATTTTGGACCTCTTTTACAATTCCTTGCCCGATGATTCACAGGGGTGGGCACAGCACAGGTAACGCTTTGTACTTAAACCCATAGATCTGTAAAACCCTCCTTGTCCTATTCAAAAGCCTTTTGTCTTTGTTCAATTTTTTCTGGCATCTCCTTTTGTCATTTAAGGTGACATAATTTATTAAGCATTCACGTGAGGGTTTGAGGTTATATATAAAATCCCATTATTTTCTGTTCCAGGTATGGATGTTCCTTCCTGCGGGGAGGAGGGTGACAGTGGGAGACAGCAGAAGGCTGGTCCATCCCTGGAAGGAAACGAGGAGTGAATTAGGGACTCTCATTTGCCAGGACATCGGGGCAGGGGTGACATTGTGAGGGGCAATGCCATTACCTGTATTTTGCCTTCCATGGATCCAGGCACCATGCCATCAGCAGAGATGCACAGAAATATTTTCCCATTAGTTTTCATGATGGAAGCATCCCTTTTCCCCCACGCACCGCAACATGGCATCCCTGACCCTTGGCCGGTATCATCATTGTGCTCTCAGCACAGTGACAGGGTAGGAAAGAAAACCAAAGACGTTGCAGTTATCAGGGGACTGGGCTAATTTTCTCAGATATAAAAGCGTCTTTTTATTAGTGTTTCTGTTTCTTTCTTATGTATGCTCTGGGAAAAACTTCTATGAAATTGAAGGTGTTTTTTTTCCACTGGCTCTCACAGTTGTGAAAACTGCTGCTAAAGTCTCTCCGAGGTTTACTGTCTTAAAATGCCCTATTGATGATTTTTTTTTTTTCAATTTACAAAGGAACAATGAAGCCAAATCGGGGAATTCAAAGTTGAGCAAATTCTTTGCTGCCTGTTACAGTTATTCACCGGTGGGCAGAGAGCCAAGGGGCAAATCCCCATCCTTTGAATGGGTATTACTGGAGTTGGGATGATCAGGTAGCTGAAGTCTATCAAGGCAAGATAGAAACCACCAATCCTGGGTGGTTTCAGTGAGGGCTGGACACCGTGGGGATGGCTTGAGCATGGGGATGGAGGCAGGAGGAGCAGAACAGGCAGGGTTATCCCTGAGGCTGCTCACCTTCATGTGGGAGGGGAGGATGGGGCTGTCGCAGCCTGCCTTTTGCTGCCCAGCCCCAGCCCCAACCCCAGCTGCTTGGCCATGGGAGGCCATCTCCTGTGCTGGCTGAGAGGTGGGAGTGGTGAAGCAGGGATGGACATTAAGGTCAGGATGCCTCAAGCATGGGAAATGGAGCTGGGATTTCAAAAGCAGCTGCAGACAGAGGGAAAACCCCTGGTTTTGAAATAAACCTTTTCCCATGGGAAGTTCCAAAGGGGTTTCCTTATAGCTGTCCTGTCAAAAATGCATATCATCTGCTCCTGGGGCAAAGATCTATGCACTGAGTGCTTGCAGGGTAGAAAAACAGTGGATTTAGTTCATTTGTGTTCTCACAGAGGCTAAAGTATGCTGCTGGTATGATGTGTCAGAGGCAAAGATGCTTGGGGACCCCTCCCTGCGGCATCTGACAACACCAAGCTGTGTGGAGCGGTCCAACACACTGGAGGGAAAGGATGCCATCCAGAAGGACCTGGACAGGCTGGAGAGGTGGGCCCGTGCAAACCTCATGAAGTTCAACAAAGCCAAGTGCAAGGTCCTGCACATGCGTCGGGGCAATCCCAAGCACAAATACAGGCTGGGTGGAGAATGGATTGAGAGCAGCCCTGAGGAGGACTTGGGGGGTGTTGGTTGACGAGAAGCTCAACACGAGCTGGCAACGTGTGCTCACAGCCCAGAAGGCCAACCACATCCTGGGCTGCAAAAGAAGCGTGGCCAGCAGGTCAAGGGAGGTGATTCTGCCCCTCTACTCACTCTTGTGAGACCGCACCTGGAGTACTGTGTCCAGCTCTGGAGCCCCCAACATAAGAAGGACATGGATCTGTTGGAGTGGGTCCAGAGGAGGGCCACAAAAATGACCAGAGGGCTGGAGCACCTCTCCTGTGAAGACAGGCTGAGAGAGTTGGGGTTGTTCAGCCTGCAGAAGAGAAGGCTCTGAGGAGACCCTATAGCAGCCTTCCAGTATCTGAAGGGGGCCTACAAGAAAGCTGGAGAGGAACTTTTTACAAGGGCATGTAGTGATAGGATGAGGGGTAATGGCTTCAAACTGGAAGAGGGGAGATTTAGAATAGATATTAGGAAAAAATTTTTCACTCTGAGGGTGAAACAGGTTGCCCAGAGAAGTTGTGGAGGCCCCATCCCTGGAGGTGTTCAAGGCCAGGCTGGATGGGACTTTGAGCAACCTGGTCTAGTGGGACGTGTCCCTGCCTATGGCAGGAGGGTTGGAACTAGATGATCTTGAACGTCCCTTCCAACTCTAACCATTCTATGATTCTATGATCCCTGGTGGTATGGGGCCTGGGGTCGCCTGAGTGCCCGGGTGAGCAACACAGCCCAGGAAGGCCAGCTTGGTGTGCACCACTGACAGCTTTATTACTGTGTCATTTAGGGGAAACATCCATCTCAAGGACCACCCATGGCCAGGTTTGAGACCAAACCCTCCAGAAAAATTCAAATTAAAGCGGAGAGCAGCAGCTCCCTGCAGCTGGGAGGGGAGGGAGGGTAACGCCAGAGGGATGCTGCTGTGTGACTGTGATGATTTACACTCAATGCAGGCGTGGAAGCTCTTTCCACGCCTGCATTTGCCCTGGCCCTGTGGACTCTGGAGCCACATGAGCCCTTGGCTCATGGGCAGCTGTAAGGATATACGCAATGCGCAGGACAGGAGATCCCTGCTGCTTCCCCAGCAGTGAGAAGAGCTCCTGACCTTCCCATCCATGCTGGGGACAGGAGGTGTCTGGACCACGTTCCCCTTGCACTCACTGCAGGTGATACAGCCTTGCACTGGTGCCCGTGTTGCAGCAGAGGTGCAGGGCTGGGAGGCACCCGAGGGTGAGCGCCCACTGCCTGTGCTCAGCAAGATGCCAAATTTCCAGCCCCACATCAGCCTTACAGCTCTGGGCAGCGGCTGAGCCATGTTAACATCCCTGGGGAGACCTACCCTGCTTCTGGCATCTCTCAGGGCTCAGCGCCCGTGGGCATTGCTTGGGCCTGAGCACACAGAGGTATCGCTCGGGGCTCAGCACCCGCAGGTATCGCTCAGGGCTGAGCACACGTGGGCATTGCTTGAGCCTCGGCACACACGGGCATCGCTCAGGGCAATTCTCGCTGGCTGCACCGTGCTGCTGGGCTCGAGGCCAGCGGTCGACTCGCCTCTGCTATCAGAGGCGGTGTTGGCCTTCAGGCTGCCCCAGGTGTCTGGCCTTGGGTACATCGCTTTGTCTGGCTTTCCTCTCCCACTCCTGGCTGTTTGCAGTCTCTTGTGGGAGAAGATGCCCTCCCAGACCTGCTTCCCCCGGCGCTGTTCTTCTGTTTTAACTCTTGCTTGGGCAGAGGCCATGGCTCCTTCTCGCCATGCAGCCATGTCCTGCACAGAGTGCAGCCACAAGACACCAGTCTGCGGAGCAAAACGGCTGAGTGATATATTCACTATTTCTAACAAACATGCCCGCACAGGACCTTTACAAGCTGCACAGTGACCTGCCCCTGCTGTCTGCTGGTTGCTCTCAGAGCATTTGTTACTGAAGTCTTACTAAGCAGCAAGAGCAAGCCTAAAGCACCCATGTGCTGTCCCATGGACAAACAGAGAGGAGGGACAAGAAGCTCTCAGAGCATCTTTACAGCCCATCTGAATCCCTTTGGTACACCAGCCCCAGTGCCCCTCGTGCAGAGCCAGCCGCAGTGTTCGCCCATCTCAGTGCCCTTTGAGAAGTGCTCAGCACGCTGCAGGATCTGGCCCGGTCCTTTTGCCAGCCATCGGATCAAGAGAAAAAAATTAAAGTTGTGGTCTGTCGCAGGAAAGAAATGTCTGTCTTGCAGTGTAAGCCCATGTCTGTGCCCTGTAACATCCTTCCCGGGTCATGTTCAGGCAGGACTCAGCACCATGCAGGGGAGGGTCTGCAGCTTCTCCCTGCCTGCCTGATGTGGGGGGAGCTGGTGGGATTTACTGCCTGTGGATGCGAAGCCACAGCCTCCGCCGCAAACCTGAGGAGAGATGGTATCTGTCAGCCCCAGGACCTCCTCCCAGCTCCCAGTCGTGCTCCCGGGCTGTCCCAGGGCCTGACAACCCTCATCATCCCCTGGGGCTGGTAGGATGCTTACGGTGGAGGCGGTGGGCAGTGGGGACCAGGCTCAGCAGGAGGACCAGGACACTGGCGGTCAGCGGAACCCAGACCAGAGGGCTGCAGGCACCTGGAGAGCAGGAAGGGACATGGTGTGGAGCTGCTACCCCCCAGCTCAGCACTCAGCATCATCCTGCCCTGGCAGCTCTGGGGGACAAAGGGTGGGGTGGGGAGGGGAGTAAAGCAAGGCAGATCCTCAGGAGGGATGGAGGACATGACCATCACCCTGGGGTATCCCTTGGGGGATGCATTACATTCAAAGGCATTGCAGGGAACTTAGCTGTGAGCCACAACGACCTTTTTTGTGGTGGTGTCTCTGGCATGGGAATTCACCATACCTGAAGGACTGATGCTGCACCCGCAGGGGCTGCGCACCCAAGGGACACCAGAGCTTAGGCAGAGCTAAATGGTAGTCTATCCTGGCCCCTAAACCCTTGTATATCCCAGGAAACCACTCCTAAAGGCAGACATCAGCTCCATCCAGAGCGGTGGGTCCGGGTAGACCTGGATGCCCATCCCTGCAGGGTCACGCTGTGGTTGCCCTCACCCCAGGACAAACTTCAGCTGAACCCTGGGGACCCCCAGGAGCTCAGCAAACCCCTTTTGCAAAGCAGTTTGAGCCAACCTGGTGCCGTACCTTTCCTGCTGGCAGTTTTTCTTTTGGTTACACACCGCACTTTTTTTTTGGAGACCGGTGCCTGAGTGGTCTTCAAAGGCAGAGGCAAAACATCAACTGGTGGATAAAGGAGGGGAAGAGGATGGTCAATATGGCACTGAGTACAGCAAAGGTCTCAAGCAGCAGACAGGAAGGGATGGAAATTTTGGCTTTTAAAACTAGCCCCATCCAGGGACCCCCCCCCCCATCTCGGTCATCTGGAGGGGCCTGGAGCTTGACCTGAACCTCTCAGTGGCCACAGAAGTTACCAAGAGCTTGTAAAAGCATTAAAAAAACAACGTACCAGGCAAACAAGGGCAGAAGGTTAATGAAGGGAAAAAAGAAACTTCCTCAAGCTACATTTACTGACAGGTACCATCTCATCGGCACTGCAAGAAATCATGGGTCGCAGGAGATTTCAGTAGCACTGGGAGGTTTTAAGGGATCCCCAGATCTTTTCTGTATTCAGGTTGCTCTAATCTTTGCTCAAAATTGGATTTATTTTTTTTTTCTGATAAAATGAGGGCAGGATTTATTATGGTGCATCTGAATCATAATGGAGCACATTCATCTCTCTGTAAAGTTGGTCAGGAAAATATTCCAGTAATGTAATTAAATAACTGTACATCTGACTGCTCAAACTCCATTTATTCATAATTTTGGGTGATTCAAAACTACTTTTTTCTTTTTCTATCCAGGTTTGAAACTCCGACAGAAACCACCATCCCTTTACAAGGAAAAGTGAGACATCAAGTGCCTGGGATTTATCTGGACAACTTGTCCCTTACATTATGATAGATTTGAAAAGGAGCTTGAAGACAATTTGTTTTATCATGAGTACTAAAAGGGAGAAAAGAAAATATCCAGCAAAGCCTGACTTCTCCCAGAGCACCTGCTCGTGTTTTGTTTTAAATTGGAGTGTCCTTGATCATGCTGAATTTCAATCTTGTTTTTCATGCTCTGCTTTGCACATAGACATGTGCCCAGTTGATAAAAACCAGTTCTCCTTTATCTTAAACCAGCTTTTCTTTGAGCCGGCAAGAATCCAAAAAGGATTTCTCAGCCAGCTTAAGGTGCAGGGCATATTTGCAAAAAAAACCCAGAAAGGCTGGGACATGGGGGCTGCTTTAGGGCTAGCAGCCATAGCTCCATCTTGGTTAAACAAGTTATTTGTCTCCCTAAAATCCTGCAAAGAAAGGGCTGAATCCTACTTCAAACACATTAGTTTTTCTATATCACCTCCTGCTCTGTGGTCAAGGGGAAAAATGGGCTGAAACGCGCTGCTTACCCAGGGTCTGTAAAGCTTCACCCCCTCAGTGCCGTCTGCAGACAGCTCTGATTTCTGGCTGGAGATCCCCAGTGATAGTGGGTTGTGAGCTTTGCGGAATAAATCCCATTTCAATCCTTTATGTGAAGGACAGGTTTGAAACCTGCAGTCAGGCCCACCCCAGAGATGTGAGGGGTGATGTCCTCTGGCCTTGATGCTGGTCTTGTGACTTGGAGGAAGGGTAAGGAAGAACCAGGGCATGGAATGACTCAGGAGCTGAGCAGAGCATACGTCCAGCCTCTCATGTGAAGTACCACATGGGATAAGAAAAGCACAGGGCATGGCAATATCAGGGGCTGAGAGTCTTCCCATGGAAATCCTAAAACACTAGGACCAATGTGGTGCTTAAGGCATGACCACAGCACAGCAGCAAAAGGACTATTACATGGAGCTGACCTAAAATTTACCTATTTTCTGTATTCTCTGTCTTATCCATTCTCATAGGTCTCTTCAGAAAAACCCCAGAGCCCCAACCTTGCATTTAAAAATTGGGAAGGGTCTACCAGCATGCATCACCTCTTACCGAGGGGACCTCATCACAGCCTGCTGGTGACACATTTTGAAGTGCCAGGGGTAATGCTTACCTACACCGAGCCGTGTCCCGCTGCCCACGAGGAGCTGGGAGGACTGGGAGACGGAGCAGTAATAGGTGCCGTTGTCTGAGGCGTGGAGGTGGCTGATGTGCAGGCTGTAGGAGGTGTGGGAACTCACCCCATGGACACTAAACTTGTCCTGGCTGATGTTTGTGCCGTATGTGGCTTTGCCCAACGAGTTGGAAAATACCAAGAACTGGAACTTTTGCCTCTCCTGGCTCCAGCGGTACCAGTACACCCCGGCATGCTCTTTCTTCAGCTCGCAGTGGATTTCTGTTTTGTTGTTAGTTTGGGCTAAAATATGCTCTGGAGTCTGGGATAAAAGTAGATTTGTACAGAAACCTAAGAAAAAAGAGACAAGAATATATAGTTATTATTTTCTTTTCATTATTTTTCTTCCATGCTAAGTACAGACTTTCTTTGTGGGTTTAATAAGAACAAGTAGTCAGAGTCCAGGTGATCACATCAGTGAGAAACAGGAGTATCTTTATCAGGAACCTCAGCCCATATTCCCTCTGAGGCCTTTTTGGGTTCCCCAGCTATTTTATGGTCAAGCCTAGTTCTAAAGGTAGAGTAAACACTGTAAACACTCATCTAGGGAGGAGGCTCAGTGGCAGGGAGAGGGACGGAGGGATGATTTTGAGGGTGCCCTTGGGGATATATGTGCAAGGAAGGGCATCCCCAGCCGCTCCTGTGGCTGCCCCTCTCCTGCCCTCCTTTTCTCTCTCATTTTTCAGAGAGGCTTCAGCTCTCTTTCAACAGATTTTTTTTGAGCCTCTTAACTTCTTTGCCAGATTTTTATTCTAACAGATGCGACACCGATAAACTTCATCCTAGGTACAGAAAAAGACCCCCCAAAAGTGCGAAACATCTCAAAAAGAGCCAATTTTATATGAGTCGTCAAATGACATTATTTTTGTATGAATTTTGAGACCTGGGGAAGGAGAGAGAGTGAGGGGTATCGGTGGGGATGAAAGCTTTGGTTTGGCATCACATTGCCCTGTTTGGGCTTTGCAGCTTTTGTGGAAATTATCTGAGTCGTGTTTGGCCTGGGCAGATGTGAGCGGTGTCTGTGTGTGAGCGAGGATGTGTCCTTGTGAAAAGGATAACAGGTGACTTGTGATCTTTTCTGTTCAGCAAACAGTCCTTCAAAGCTGCAGATACTCCGAGATCGAGTGAAAAACAGCTGTCTGAAGATAAGGATGCTCTCGCTTCCCCCGTCTGTTTCCCAGGCATGTTTTAAAGCTGTGCAAGAAGCTCAACAAAACATGTTTTTTGGCTTTTATTACCTTAAAATGTCCCCTATTCCTTCAAAATCCCAAAGCTGCTTACAGTAGTTGCAAACAGCCTTGTGCAGCCCTGCAAATGCAGCAGTGTGGGAATGGGTTTGCATGACCACAAGCCATCCCCGTGGCCCATGGTCCTGATGTCCCCCATGTCCCCGATGTGGACAAGCAGAGGAGGAGGCTCCGCTCACTGACACAGGTCCAGAGCCTTCCTCCGTCCTGCCACGATGACCCCATCGCTGCGGGAACGCTGCAGAGACGAGCACACTTCAGCCCTAATATTGCAATGCCGAAATTCAGGCGTTGCATAGCAGCCACAGCATTTCAATGCATCCTCCGGTGCTGCGACAATATAAATGTCTCCTCATTACTCAAATACATCATTTTCAGGTTTTGTAGTGCAATCCTCCCAAACTTTGCTCTGGGAAACACCTGTGTGGTGTTTTTTAGGTGATGAAATTTGTGCGGCCATGGGGCATGGTGGCTTCAGGACCCCCTTGGCTGCCCTGAGATCTGGCTCTGCTGGACACAGAAAACTTAACCCCCCCCCGAAAACCTTTCACTCGAGCTGTTGGAGAGATATTAGACGAATCAGAAGGGATTAAAAGGGAGCCTGGAAAATGCTCAGCTCTGCTCTGAGCCGGAGATCAAGCTCCAGCGGGGTGAGCTACTATGGAGCCAGAGCAGAAAAGCACATCTTCTGCTGCACCTTCGTCCCCCAACACCTCCCTGTTCCCTTTCCTGGTGTATATTCTCACAGGGGACTACTGGGAATAGGGGTGGGACAGGTTTGTTTCCATGTGCTTGGCCAGAACGGCCTGCAGCACCCCAAAAATGGTCCCTGTTCCTTTTGCACCTGTGGAGCAAACTCTAATTTATTGGGATTTTCTCAGCAGGGACTCTACTGTATAGATCTATAGGATATTACTACCTGTATATAGGTGTCGATAAAGTGCCTCAGGCTGTTTGCTGCCAGATCGGCCATGTTACATGGCTGGATGACCATTACACAACACGAACAAAACACCCAGCAGTCCTGAGAGACTCTAGCGAGGATGCTGGGCAGCCGTGGACCTGGGCTGGGCAATATTGCAGGGGACCAACTTGAGCTGCCACTCTAATATATACATTTAACAGGTGTTTCAAGCTCTCAGCACTTTCCACCTAAGAACCGATGGCAAAATTTGTCCTATAAAGCATAATTCTACCACTTTGCTGTGACATCAACTGTATATATTTGGTCCAGACGTCCTGCCAACATGACTGCGATAAGCAGAAGGCAGCACGGTTTTATAACACACCGATTCCAGCTGTGGCCCTTGGGAAACATTCAATCCTGAGATGGATTTAGAAGGAAATTCGATGGGATGCTTATCGCCTTCGCGTTACATGGGCAGTGGAGCTAGGTGCTGCTTTAACTTCTCCATCAGCAGCTTTCCACAGTCCATCTGCACTAAGAAAGCGCAGTAAAAACAAACTCTGTGGTGTCTATACCATTATATAGATCATTATAAATAGAATAGAATAGAATAGAATAGAATAGAATAGAATAGAATAGAATAGAATAGAATAGGACTATTTCACTTGGAAGGGACCTACATTGACCATCTAGTCCCACTGCGTGACCACTTCAGGGCTGACCAAAAGCTAAAGCATGTTAATAATTGCTTTGTCCAAAATTATGCGGTGATAGGTAATAATATCCTGCAGATATATACCATGCCTGTATATTTAAACTTCCATCATCCAGATGCCGTGCAACGCATCGCACGTGCTGGAGCGGGGTGGAGGAGAGACTCCAGCATGATTTTAGGTGCCCTCAACCCTTAAGAGACATGTGCCTCTTACCTGGGATCTGGAGGCAGATGCAGAGATGGAGCCACTGCCGGGCCATGGTGGTGGAGTCAACGACGGAGGGGTTTTGTGCCAGCTTCCCCTTTCCGCACACAGTCACCTCTTGGTGGTAGGGCTGACTTCACCCCAGGAGGTTCTTCCCTGTCTCAGTGCAGATGTCTTGCTGACAGCTGCCAAAGAGGATCTGCTGTGGCAGTGCCTGGAGCCTCAGCCCGGCAGCTTCGTCTGCACCGAGCCCCCAAACCAGGTGTGCATCAGGGCGGTAGCCCAACGCACTTCTCCAGCGCGGCACAGGATCCCCTGAAATCCCCTTCAGGAAGAAAAAAAATGAAAATTCATTGTTTTTTAATTATGATTTCTTCATATTTCATCACCTGGCTTTTCCTCCTTCTCTTAATCTACGTCTGTGCAATTAAAAAATGACAAACGTCATTAAAACTAAAAGCAGGAAAGGATTAATTTTGGCTGGTTTCTCCTCCGCTGAAATCAAAATGCATTCAAAATAAGGAGAAGATGCAATTTGAGCTGTGAGGTTGTTTTCTTCAGCAGAATCTTTACTGGGAGGTGTTTTTCTCCGGGCCTGGAAAATGCCGAACGCCAAACTAGCTCGCCATAAAGCAGCGGCACGAGGCATCACAGAAAACTTTGAAGCCTAAGAGCAAGAAACCTCAAACAAATTTGTGGCTGAAAACCCACAAAAATAAGGAAATTCTGCTGGGGCTCCCCACCTCGCTGCTTTGGTAGCTGTGACACTGCGCAGCTCATACGTAGAAATATTTAAATGATAGATAAAATATCAGAGTGGCTTTGAAATGTCTTTGGGAGGGAGAGATTTGAAGCCCTTGGGGTTTAGGATTTGGAGAGTGAAATACATGATGTGAAATAACAGGGGCGAACTGGCGTCAGCCTTCAATATTTCCATATTTGGGGAAAAAAAAATATTAATTTTATTTATTCACTGCCACCTTGGCTATCAAGCGGGGTTTGTTTTTCTTTTATACCCTATTGCACGGATACTCATGGTCCTTACAAAGCCTCAGCATCTCCCCGGGACTGGGTCCCTGGTCAGGGGGGATTTCCCATGGGGGGGATCTCATGTGGGGGAACCGAGAAACCTTCCCCGGGGTTTGAGTTGGCGGACGAATAGGAAAAAAGATTTTCCATCTCATGCAGTGCAATTTTTTGGTCCATTTTGCCCCAGATTTTTCCATGCTGCTGTAACACCTCTCCTCCCCGTTTCTGTTTAAAATCATTTCCTGCTTGAAGCAGGTTGCTAACCACCAAAAGCCTCGACACCAAGGGCTTGGCTGCTAAAATATAGGGTCGGCTGAATCGCTCCTTAACTCTTTCCTGGCAGAAAGTCATTTCAGAGATTTAAGGGCTTGTTTTTGGGGCCAAGCCCCCAGCAACACTTGCTTCTCCCCTCGTTACCTCCTGCTTGCCTTTCCCCTCACTCCCAAATTGGGACCTTTCCAGAATTAGCTGTAGGCACCTCTTTTTTTGGGAGGGGACAGGGTGGCTTAATGTAAGAAATATCACTGCAAGTGAATTTTCCCTTTATCACTGTGGGGAAGTTGGTGACCTGAGCCTGATGTCCTTGACTGCTGCAATGGCTGTACCCCCATTTTCTCACTGCTACTGTCACCTGAAGCATCTTCTGGCCTCCTGGCCAAGACCGAAGTGCTCCCAGAGGTGGCTTTTGTCACCATTACAACCTTGGACATAGAGCATGTTACACTGGGCTGCTGCAAAGCCGGTGACACTGGGTTGTCTAAGCAGATATATTGGGTTTTCTAAGCAGATATTTTGTCTTGGGAGGATTGCCTGGGCCATTATAGCAGCTTTAGAGCTGTTTCCCTGCAGTGCTTTTACCTATAGGATGTCTCCTATGGAAAGAAAAAGGAATATTTGCAATGTAAAAGCATAGTGTGTGTGCGCAGGAACAGGGGTTAATTTTTAATTTTTTTGGAAGCTGTTGTTTATACATGGTTCATCTGTTTACTGGCCGCCAAGCCGTTCTCAGGACTGGGTGTTACTCCTACAAGAAAACATTTTGGAGGTGAGATGCCTTTGTCTGGCAGCCCATCACCAACAAAAATAAAACCGCTGTGAAAATATGCAGGAGAGCAGCTGCTGTTTATACCATCCCCACATTGTTTGGGGCTGCTGTCCTGGGAAGAAAAAAGGGGAGGAAAGAAGAGTGCAAATTGAACTGATCTGTTAATACAAGCAAGAGCTGTTTGTGACCTTGCTGGGGTACAGCGGCTCCTCATCACGAGTGTTTGGCTCCCGGCCAAGGCAAGATGGGGGGATCACTGAATTTTGGTGTATTTGTGCAATTTCTAGGGGGAATTTATTCTTTTTCTGAAATGAAAGACAACCATCACGGTCCCCAGACCAGCAACCTCCTTTCCCCATCTTGGTGCTTGCCCTGTGGGTCTCCTCCTCGCACATTCCAGAGCGAAACGTCCCCTCTTCTTTTTCTGGGCCCACATCCCACATACCTCACCACGCTGACACCAATTCCCTGCATTTTCACCAGCTTTGTTACATTTTCAACTTTTTATTTTCTCCCCATGATGGGTTTTTTGCAGCAAAGTGTTTGCTCTTAGGGGGTTGGAACAAAGCATCGGGGTAGAAGAAAGGGCTCTGCAGAGAAGAAGCAGGACCTGGCTGGGGTTTCATCCCTGCTAACCTGCCACGTTGCAGGCAATTGCAGCTGGGCTGTAAATGCCAGGCTGGAGGATCAGTTGCCATAAAAACAAGGAAAAATCCATTCTCTCTGTGCTTTCTGGGACACAAGGGCTTTTTAGGATCAGGGAGGGCTGCTCAGCCTCAAGCCTGGTCCAACAGGGCCAGGACAACAGTACCTGGAAATAAGGGTCTGTTGGGAATAAGGGGCTGCTGGATGGAAACTCCAGCAGCTTTGGGTAAACTTTTTTTTGCTGTTTTTATTTTTTTAAATTATTTTATTCCAGGGAAAGGTGCAGCTTCTGGAGTATTTCATTAAGGGTAAAAACAGCAACGGAAATTATAGCATTTTCACTGAGTAAGATGAGCACTATCTTTTTCTTAGTGTAACAGCAAAAAAAAAAAAATCAAGTGGGTCAAATTTTCTTTTCTAAACTGCTCTGAGCTAAGATGTGGTTTGTAGACCAAGGTTGGGGGCGGGGGGGTCTGTCTGCCTTCACAGGTGCAGATTTACAGCTGTACTTCAACTGATGCAATATCATGGTCGAGGCTCTTGACACATTATGCGGTACCACTAAGGAATACACCAGCTTGTGGCAGGCTGGTTTGTGGCACGGAAAAAATGCTGCGTTTGAAGTGCAGAAGCCAAAATGGATCTAAACTACAAATTGCGTGAATTTTTCTGCNGGTGCCAGATGTGAGCCCCATGTGTGATCTCCCCCCAAAACCTGGGTGCTAACGGGGTGTGCAGCAAGTGAGGAGGCCATAGAGGGAATCTGAGGGGATGGATGCCGGGGACAGGCTCCAGCTCTCCCTCTTCAGGGCACTTGGTGCAAGCAGAAGTTACCATGAGCGAGCGGTGACTAATCCTGCCCCCCACCCTCCCCCCCCCAAATAGATAAGGGGCAGCTGCTCCCGTGTGATTTCAGCTTCCCTAATCAGTCCTGAAGAGGATAAGGAGAGACAAGGAAAGTGTCCTTGGGAAGGCAGGGGGAGGGATGCAGCACCTGCAGGAGGAAAAGCCACCAAGGAAGTAAACAGAGGTGTTATCACCCCCAAACAATGACCTGCCATGGCTATAAAAAGCCACCTGGGTGAGACCCTGTGACCAGCTTGACCTTAAAGGTGCTGAATCCACCGGAGCTCTGCAGCGACCGTCTTCAGGACCCCAGGACTGCCAGGACATCCAGCCAAGGATTGGTGAGATCTTATTATTGGGGTCCTACTACTCCTCTGCTTCGCCTTACCCGTTCCCGCGTCCCTTCCCCTTCCCCGTCCCCTCCCCGGGAGCCGGTGGCTTGCGGCAGCTGCCCGCTCGGCCGTGGCCACCCATCCCCACCTTCGTCTTCCCTTGCTACCAGGTTTGGTATTTCCCCAGGGAGGCTTTTCAGAGGGGTGAGTCGTGGGGTCGCAGCCTTCCTCTGTGGGTGGGTCGGTGGTGCTGGTGTTATGGTAGCTTTGCCCTGAGACAGAGCCATCTAGGATCTCGTTCCCCTCACTATGATGACCGACATCGTTAGCAACTGGAAGCTGGAGCAGTTTGTGCTCCAGAAGTGTCTCCCACCAGTTTGGTCCCCGGGGGCCTTCCAGGGCCCAGAGGCGTACCAGCAGCTGTGCCAGCAGTGGGAGAGCTGGTCGGAGGAGACCAAAAAGCCCAAACCCACTAACAAGTGCAAGAAGCGAGCGGCTTTGCAGGGTTTGTTGATGGTGGGTAGGGAGTTGTCCAAATTGCTGAAGGAGGCTCTTGAGAGTGTGCAGACGCTGGAGCAGGCCAAGGGTGAGCTCAAAATGCAGGTGGACAACTTGCAGGCGGAGGTGCAGGGTTTGTGCGGGGACTCTCTGCGGAGCGCAGTGGAGATCACCCGGCTGGAGAACAAGCTGGGCTACGAGAAGCTGAAATCGGAGGAGCTGCAGAAGGAGGTCGGCAAGTTGATTGGGGAGACCCACGATGCCCAGAGCGCGGTGAGGGCAGTTCTGCAGGATGTCCAGCGGGACCGGAGCACTGGCCCCGATCACAAGGTATGCCATGCTAAGATCCAGGAGCTGCAGGCAGAGCTGGGGGTGTCGAGGGGCATCGTGGCTGCCATCCAAGGCAAGAGGAGCCGGTTCGGGAATGGTGAAGGGGAGGAGTCCCTGGACTCGCACCCGCCCCATTACGACTACGAGGATGATGTGTGGGGTGCCAATGGCCCCACCAGGCCATCCCCCTATGCTCCTCTGCGGGAGGAGATGTGCCAGCTGCAAGGAGGGGAAGTGGAGGCTTCCAAAACTAAAAAGAGCCCCCCTGATGAGCCAGCTGGCCATGGCCCACTCCAGGCCATTGACACCAATAGGGCTGTGCTCTGGTTTAGCCCCGAGCAGCTCAAAACATTGGGGAAGACACTGGGGCCACTGACGAAGGAGACAGCAGTCAACTGGCTGTCCAGGGCCCAGTGGCTGCCCAGGTGCCAGAGCGGCAACTCGGTGAGTGACCTGATAGATGTGGTGAGAAAGTGCATGAAAGCAGATGATTTCGCGGCACTGCCGGGGGATGTGCAGATGGGCAATGTCCAGGACATCAGGGACATCCAGTCAGCTGTGCTGAAGGTGTTCTTCCCAGAGGTCAACCCCTTAGTGCTCTTTCACCAGGAGAAGCAAAACCCTGAGGAGCGTCCAGATGCTTACATTAACCGTAAGAAGATGCTCTACCAAATGACTGGGCTGCCTGGCTCAAAGGACTCCCCCCTCGATTTTGACAGGCCCGAATTCAAGGAGCCACTGGTGGTTGGGCTGACCCCCCCATTGCGGGTGATTGCTGGCGGAGACGCGGCCAGAAAGCCGCTGTTGGAGCTGGAGCAGATCCTGACCCAGAATTTTGAGCTGCAAAAGCAGGCGTTCCCAGGATACATGGTGGGGGGGAAGAAAGGGAAAACCTCGGCCATGTCCTTCCAAAATGCAGGGGTGAGAAAAATGCAAGGGGACAACCGTAAAGATCCCGATGGCAAGGGTGGTTCAGGGAAGGAGAACAAGCAAGGGCTGAGGTTTCAGAAGTCCAACTTCTGGCCAGCTGAGATGAGGAAACGCTTGATAAAATATGAGAAGCAGGAGGATATTGACAGCTTGCCAGATGGGGAGCTCTTAGACAAACTGCTCCTGCACGAGGCCAAAAAGCACAGCAGCTCCAACCCGATTGACCCAGGGTCTAAGGCTCAGCAATAGGGCTGCCAGGCACCCGCATCGCCCCTTTTTGTGGCACCGATTAAGACCGATTCGTGGGGGCGCCTGATAGTTGATATAACTATTGGAGGAGGGGTGCTTGGACAAGTGATGTTAATTGATACTGGTGCCTCTTATTCAATTCTGAATATGGCCCCTGGCGAAGCTGGGGTCTTCCAAACTTGTGAAATTATTGAATTGACAGGGCCAAACGGCAAAAAATCCTCAGTGCCGTTCACGGGGCCCATACCCTTTGAAATTGGGACTGCCAAAGGGTCTGAAAAATTTGGGAAAATGGAAATAAAGGGAAAGCTGGGAATTTTAGCCATTTCTGCACTGACAAAGATGGGGGTGGTGGTGGACCTTGTAAACCAAGCACTGCTACACTGCCCCCAAAGTGATGTGCCTGTCATCCCAGCAAGTCACAGGGTGATGTCGGTGAAAGCCCCCGAGCTCCTGGTCCACCCTGAGTGGGAGCCCCGAGTGAAACGGGTCACGGAGCAGTTTCCCCAGGTCTGGGCAAAGAGCAAGCTGGACTGTGGGCAGATTGACGCTGTTGTGGCAGTCAAAGGGCCAGATCCCCCTCCTCAGCCGCAGCCCCAGTACCCGGCTGCTGCTGAGGATGGCTTGTGGGACACAGTCAAAACCTTGCTGGAGCAGGGGGTGCTGGTGGAGCAGCAGAGCATCAGCAACGCCCCAGTGTGGCCCCTGCGGAAAGCTGATGGGAAAACATGGAGGCTGACAGTCGACTTTGGTGCCTTGAACAGTGTCATCCCGCTGCGGACCTCCGTGGTGGCCAAGTACACAGACATCATGGCAGCCATCTGCCGGGGATCTGAGTGGTTCTCGGTGCTCAGCCTGACCAGCCCGTCCTTCGCCATCCCCTTGCACCCTGAGTCCTGGCACAAGTTTGCCTTCACCCTTCGAGGACGGCAATTTGCCTTTGCCAGAGTCCCCCCGGGCTTCCACAATGCCCCCGCCATCTGCCACACTCATGTGGTGAGGATGTGGGAGAAGATCAGACACCGGGAGAACGTGCTGTCCTGTGCCGGTGATGTCCTCATCCACACCCGGACGAAAGAGGAGAACCTGGAGGTCCTGGCAGAGGTGTTGGAAGTTGTCCAGAAGACAGGCTTCAGGGTCAGCCCCACAAAGGCCCAGCTGTGCTGGAAGGAGGTCTCTTACATGGGTGTGACCCTGGGGGAGGAAGGGTGTTCTCTGGAGCAGCAGAGGGTTGAGCTAATACAGAAGGTGTCGGCGCCAGCCGATACTGCTACCCTGCGGTCCTTCCTGGCTCTCCTGAGGTTCTCCCGGGAGTTCATTGAGGGCTATGCAGAGAAAGCTGCCCCCCTCTGCCACCTCCTGAAGAAGGACACCCCCTGGGAATGGGGGCCAGAGCAGGACGGGGCGGTGAAGACCTTGAAGGAGAGCGTGGCACAAGCCCCTATGCTGGCACGTCCCCGGGGGGACAGACCCTATGTCCTGCAGTTGGCCAGCACAGGGAGGGGGCTGTGGGCCACCCTGGGCCAGCAGGATGGTGCCCTTCTCCTCCCCATCGCCCATGCCTCACGCCTCCTGACGCCAGCTGAGCAGCAGTTCACCGACTATGAGAGGGAGGTTTTAGTCTTGACCTGGGCCCTGCAGCACTGGCAGTACCTGGTGGGGTCAGCCCCAGTGCTGCTGAGGACCTCCCGTGCCCCGGTGAGGTACCTCTTGTGGGGGAAGGGGGAGGAAGCGGGCTACCCCAGGATGGCCAACTGGGCGTTGGCACTGACCGACAAGGAGGTCCCCAGGGAGGTGGGGGAGCCCTCCCACAGTGCTTACAAGGTGGTAATCAGTGGAGAGAGGGATGGGGAGGAGCTGGGGGGTCCCCCAGCCGAGCTCAAGCTGCGGCAGGTGCCCCTGTTTGAGAGTGGCCTCAGCCTGGCAGAGGCCAAGGAGAGCGGCTATGTCGTGTGGTTTGTAGGTGGGTCCAACTACTACGAGAAAGCGGTGGCCTACACAGGCTATGCCGCCATCAACCAGGGCACCGGGGAGGTGGTGAAGGGGAAGTGCCTGCCGCACTCCATCCAGGCTGCTGAGCTGGTGGCTGTGACAGTCGCCCTGGAAAACACACCAGCAGACCAGCCGCTGGCCATATTTTCAGACTCGGGCTGGGTGGTGCGAGCAGTGCTGGAGTGGCTGCCGCTCTGGAGGGAGAGGGACATGCAGTCTGCCGATGGCAATCCCATCACCTACGCCAAAAAGCTGCTGTACCTCGTGAGGCTGGCGGAGCGGAGGGTGCACCCAGCCCAGATCATTAAGGTCAAGGCTCACAAGAAGGGAACAGAGGAGGCCAAGTGGAACAAGGAGGTGGACACCAAAGCCAAGCAAGGTGCAAAGGAAGGGCTGATGTGGAAGGCCAGCAAATCCTCAGAGAACAGCCCTGTGTTGGTGGCTCCCAGCAGACACTCTGAGAGCGTGGACCTCGTGGGCTTGCAGGCACAAGACCCCAGCATCTGGGAGTTAGCAAAGGGCAGGGAGTATAAAGGGTGCAAGGTGTGGAAGGACGTCTCGGGGCTGGTTCTGGCGCGGAGGGAGGGGGCAGACTTCCCGGTCTGGGTGGTGCCTGAACTCATCCGGACGGAGCTGGTGGCCCTGGCTCATGAGCAGGGGCATTTGGGGACAGACAAGACCATGGTGAGGCTGCAGGGTGCTGGGTGGTGGCCGGAAATGAGAGAGGATGTGGAGAGGTATGTCAGCAACTGCCTGACATGTGCAGCCAACAATCCTGATGTCAAAACAGCCAAAGCCATCCTGGGTCACCAGAGGATTTCTGGACCGTGGAGCAAGTTGCAGATGGAGTTTATTGGCCCCTTGCCCCAAACAGCCCAAGGGAACAAGTATTGCCTGGTGATCAGCGATAACTTCACCAAGTGGGTGGAAGCATTTCCGGCTCGAAACAACACGGCCAACGCAACTGCAAAGATCCTGGTAGAGTACGTCTTCTCACAGTGGGGCATCCCAAAGGAGATCAACTCGGCCCATGGCCAACGGTTCATCGGAGAAGTCACAAAAGGGGTGTGCCAAGCCCTGGATATCAAGCAAAAGCTTCACATCGCAGGGCATTTCCAGAAGCCCGGCTCGGCAGAGGGGCCCAACGAACTGCTGAAGACGGCGTTGAGGAAGCTCGTGAAACAGCAAAAGAAAGACTGGGATCAGAAGCTCCCACTGGTCCTGCTGGCATTACGGGCAGCCATGGCATCTCAAGCATCTTCTCCCCAAAAGCTGCCTCCTGGAAAAGACCTGAAGCTGCTGGGACACTGGTGGCACAGAGGGGAGCCGCCGGATGAACTGCAGCCCCGTGTCCTGATGGACAGGTGGATCCAGGACGTGCTGAGGACAGTGCTGGCTACGTACCGCCAGCTTGCCTCAGTGCAGGAGACCAACATCCCCAAGATGGATAAGCAGCTGGGAATGCTGCTGCGCCCTGGGGAGTGGAACACAGGGGACTTGGTAATGTATCGGGGGGTTAGAGAGAAGAACCAGGTGCTGGAATCCCAATGGATGGGGCCTGTTAGGGTTGTGAACAAGGCCAGCCCCTCCGTGTACCAGGTAGAAATCAGAAAGGGGGCAAAAAGGCAGGAAAAATGGCTCCATTCTTCACAATTAAAAGCATGGAAGGGAAATTAACGGGGCTGGAGAGCCCGTCTTGCTTATGTTTTGCAGATAAAGGAAAATGGAAGGCAATTGTGACCGGCGGGAAGGGCGAACTTCGTGGCATCACCAGCCCTGTTTGTGCTGCGGGGAAAATACTTTCAAATTTCTGGTTGCAGGATTTGCTTTGCTTTCTGGTACGTGCGTAGTGCTGAGCACCCAACATGCCCAACCAACCCATCAGCATCTCAGACAAAAAGTCAGTCATTCCCACTTAGAAAGGCACCCTGAAACATGGGCCACAGCCCAGCACAGGGTTAGGAGGTACACAAAAATTGGGACTGATTGGCCCTGGTCTCAAGCTTATGTAAAATATACGGGAAGCATGGGTTTAAATTCTAACAAAGGCTTAAATTTGTCAACGGTGGTTATGCATGGGACAGAGGTGTACTTGGAAAATGAGTGGAGCTGGGATAGCAGAAACAGACTCCCACAGCTGCTGGGGAAGGTGGGACAAGAAATAAAGGTAGGGTGCAGGGTAATTAATGGATCCACTTACCAGCGGGTCACTCAAATCTCTGTAACTGAAGTAAAAACTAAGAAGAATCATAAAAAAAACTGTGCTGTGGAAAAAATGGACTGTTGGTGCAATTTTACTTTGGTCCAACCAGTCTTTGTGGTCTGCCTCTGGGCACACAACAGTGTGGGTCTGTCCTTTAAATTCAAGATTAACACCATGACACACTCCTTTGCTGCCATTAAGATCTCAAAGTGCCATTTTTTGGCCTGGCATGCAGCTCAATACGCTGAAGTCGGCAACCAAGTAAAATTGGAAATAAAATACTCTCAAGAAAGTGTAACTGACCCAATGCAAATCAATGGCACCACCGTGACTATTGCTGCCCCTAAAGGCCGCAAGTGGGTCGTGCCAGTAAACTGCCTCCGCGAGAGCAAAACGCTTAATAGATCCGAATTAGGCATGGAGGCTTCATGGTATAATCAGGATTATGGACTCTGCCCACACCTGGTCATAAACCTCCAGGTATGGTGTCGAGGAAACCTGAGCGTAGAAATGTCCCCTGAGCTAGGAGGAAAGTGGTGGATAGGAGGTCCTGAAGGATTTAAAGAAGAGTTTACCATCATTGCTGTCTTGCGCCCTTTTGTCTCCAAAATAGGCCCTTATGTAGTCAAGAAACATCACATCCAAGAGCTGTTGACCGGGCCTGTCCGGTCACTGAAGAAGGTGGTGTTGTCCCTGTCCACTGTTAATATTTCATCCATCAGACCACACTGTACCCCCTTCCTATCCACCCTCCACACTGGCTGGCTGGCATGGCTCCACAGCCGCTCCATCCAGGGGACCCGGGCCAGGAGAGACCTGCTGGCCACGGCACTGGGAGGAGGAGGTGCCGGGCTGGGAGTCCTCAACAGCATGAACGTTGAGGTCTTGGCCAACAAGTTGGAGGCTGTCACCTCGGGCGTGCAGGGCCTACTCAACCCCCTGAATTCATCCCTGGCCAGTCTTGGGATGGGGCAGTGGCTCGTGTCAGAGGTGTTACCCACCTGGGAACAAATAAGTGAGAAAGACCACCAGATGCTGTTGCGAGCACTGGGCATCGAACAAAATAACGTCTCCCTTGCTCTTAGTTGCATCCAGGCCCAGATGTGGGTGCAGAGTGTTGTTGCAGGTATCCTGAGAGACGGTGACAACGGCGTCCTCCCAACCGAGATCCGAAAGATCGTGTGGGACGCGGCCACAGAGAAGGAGCGGCAGCTCCAAGCCTGGTGGAGGCTCGTCAACTTCACCCACGACCAGGTCCTCAATGCAGTCATCGCCCACGTCCTGACCGTGGCGGAGGCCCACATCGAAAAGGTCTACCCCATCGTGGCCCTGGGGGTTAACACAAATGGGTCTGTGGTCTACCCCCTGGACCACCGCATGTGGGCAAGGGTGTCTCATGGGAAATGGCAATCAGTAGATTTGGAGGCCTGCATTTTGGAAAGGGGGCTGGGATTCATATGCGAAGATGATGCCCTTAAGGCAAGCGATGTTTGCTTTGACACCAGAGAAGGGGTGTGTCATTTTGAGATCAATCCCCAAAGCAGCAATAAAACCGTGTTAGTGTACGTAGGCAAAGGGTGCGTATGTTTTAGAACGATGTGTGGATATGTGCAAATTAATGACGTTTATAATCAGACCGTGTTTAATGATTCAAATATGTGTGCTTGCAACGTAGCTATTATTAGAGGCTGTGATTTTGTGTATAAACCGCCCGTGTTTACTAGCCAGTTGCTAATCAGAAACTATACCTTGTATCGTAGTATAACCCCGACTCCCATCGGTATGGATTTGTCACTTGTAAAAGAAATGTTAGAGCATGCAAATTTACAGCAGCTGTTAGAAAATGCTAAGGCAGAAGCTAAAAAGATCCTAATAACTGTACATCATGATGGCAATGTTATAAAACAAGTAATGGAACGAATTAAGAGTGTGGGAGAACACCGCTGGTGGGAAATTTTCTTCGGCTGGTCCCCCACAGCCACCGGCATCTTCAACGCACTCCTGCACCCTGTTGTAGTTATACTGCTAATGCAAATCTGCTTGTGCTTTGCCATGGTAGCAACTTGTTACTGGATGAGGCAGGTGAAACTCTGCATTGACAACCAGATGAAACGACTGGGGCTGGCCAAGCGCCTCCTACCATAGTCAAGGGCAAGACTGGGTTGGCCTCTGTGTTTGCCACCAAGAAGAACTTTTAGCTCCGCTGTTGGCTGCAACCCAGTAGGCGTTGAGCGGTGGGAACACATGCCATACCAGACCTTGATGTGAGGTATGGCCTCCTCTGTTATAAGAGGGCCATCCAGGAGGGGGAGGGCAGGCCAAGTAGCCTGCGGTTGGCATGAATCACAGAATGGTTGAGGTTGGAAGGGACCTCTTGAGATGATCCAGTCCACCCCCCACCCTGCTCAAGCAGGGTCACCTAGAGCAGATGGCCCAGGGCTGTATCTAGTGGGTTTTGACTATCTCCACAGATGGAGACTCCACAACCTCTCTGGGCAAACCTGTTCCACTGTTTGATCGCCCTCACAGTAAAAAAGCAAGAGTTAGCATAAGTAACTTGTCTTTTAACCTCCCATCCCCAAATGCTAATGAGAAGAAGCTGCTCTTGTGTGATTTAAGACTCCTTAAGCAGAGGAGAAAGGGATAAGGAAAGCCAAGGACAGTATCTTTGGAAGGAAAGAGAAGGGAACATAATGCCTGAGCGTGGAAAAGCACCCATTGAAGATGGCAGAGGTGTTACCAGCCTCAAAGACTTGGAAAGATGATAAAAGATGAGCAGAACGAAAGACCCTGTAATCACCTTGGACTTAAAGGAGCTAAATCCACATGGACCTTTGCAGCAACTATCTCCGGGTTCCCAAGACTCCCAGGACGTCTGGCCAACGGATTGGTGAGGTCTTGTTTTCGGAGCCTGGACATCACCGCTTTGCTTTGCGTAGTTGTGCATGTACTCAATAAAATTTGCCTGTTAGAGTATGGACTGTCTATTCAATCGCCACCTGCTCAGCTGCTGCCTATGCAGGCTTGTAACTGCGGTAACTGCTAAAGAGAAATTCTGGTAAAAAGAAAAGATGTGGGTTTTTTTTCCCTTTTATAGGCCAAAATCCCTCACTTGCTTTTTGTCTGCAGAATATTCACTGAAACACAAAGATTTCTGCCTTGGGCTGAAAAGCGGGGCTCTGAGCTGGTGCAAAAACCCGCTCCCCTCTTCCATTCTGCCTCTCTCAACCTGCATCACCCCCCTGCCTCTGAATCCAGAAGGAGCCTTAAAATAGACATAGGGGGTCTCAAACAATTTTAAAACATTGGCAGTTTCAAAAACTAGATTAACCACCTCATTTCCAGCCCACGTGTCTGATCTCGTCTTGGAGGTGCTGCTCTCTCTGAGAACAGGGCGGGGGGGGATTTAAGCAGACAAAAAGCCTTTTGTAATCCAGGCTGAAATAAAAAGACTAAAAAACTGGCTTCTAACCCAACAGGCCACTGCTGGGCTAGCTCAAGAAAGGAGTTAAAAACCCCACTTTTCACAAACACCGGGCTGGGAAGCACAAAGAAACGCTATACTGCCACAGCATACTTTTTTTTTAAAGAAAAGTGAAGCTTCAATGTATGGGTTTGATAAAGACACTTCTCTTTAAGGGGCACACATCACAGCTGAGCTTGTGAAAACACGAATAAATAAATCACTGTCTAAAACCACAGAAATTCTTTTTCCCCCTCCAAGCAGCACGAACGCCCCCCTTCACCCTTGGCTGAAGTCTCCCCCCAGACCTCCCACCTGCCTGGGAAGGGGCCGGTGCCTCATCCCCTCTATGCTCTGCTGCTCCCTTCATTTTACCCATAACAATGCCTCACAGAAAGCACCTGGTTATTTTGGTTAAGGCACCTTTCTTACTTGCTAAACACCTTACGTGTTTCATGATAATTAATTTCCCTGTGAATAATTACCCTCTCATACAAAGCCTTTAGCCCTGCAACCTGTCTTGGGAGCCTGTAGGGGAACCACAGAAAATTCACATTATCCACTCTTCAGTCCCAAACTTGCACTGGGACAGTGTGGCGCAGCAGGGGTTAGCCCCGGGATGATGGTATAGCCATAGGGAAAGGGGTTCCTACATCTAGGCGCAGTTTTTTAGCTTAATGCAGACCCCTGCACGGCTGCTGGATGCGGCAGCGGCAGCATCCTCCGGAGCTGCCACCAACTGCTGCCCTCTGCAGAGCCAGCACACGTGTGCACGAAGGTTTGCAAAGCTATGACGTTTCTGCCCTCCCTTTTAGTGTCATTTGTGTATCAACACAAACCTGTTTTAATGGTAGGAGCAGTATCACTGCGACTCCAACAGATTTTGGCTGCAGCCTGGAGGCAGGACCTTGAGCCAGAGGCTTTTTCTGTTTTTCCAGTGGTTTCGGTAGGTCCCGTAAAAGATATTACACAAACTTGCCTGCTTTTCTGAGCCAAATGGGTAACACAGATGTATTTATTCCCTGGTGGTTTTGCCCCTGTCCTCTCCGCTCTGGAGCGCAGGGAAGTCCGCCTGTGCAGAGCATGCAAGCTGCGGCCCGTGGAAACCCGCAACCCATCTGCAATGCTCCAGCTTTCCTCGGTTCCCACTAGGTAGATCAAAAAGGCGGTTTTCAGAGCTAGCCCAGCCTGGCTGCCTCTGCTTTAGGCTGCGAAGATGGAAGCAGGCAGGTCACTGGCCCCACTGGTCTAGTCCTGGTGGTAGTAATTCAGATTAATTTTTGAAAAACTAGGGGCTAAAATGTGGATGTTTGATTCAAGTGGAATAAGTGATGTAAAAATAAGCCTTGGTGGTTACAGCAGAAATGCTGGGGTCCTCTGCAGAGTCTAAAAAGAGCCCACAAGGGAAAGTAAGGTACCAAACACATAATTCAACCCAGGTAGCCTGTTGTCCTGGCAGACCATCTGTTTATCTCTGGATATGTCTCATGGAACTGCAGGGATACTCTATTATTTCTCTGGAGCACCTGGCTTGCTTCTGAGATGGACCTTTCCTGATGCTGCAGGGGATCTTGCCAGTTTTGGGATGTGCCCCGCAGCCACATGGAAGGGACTCAACAGGTCCTCACTCCAGCTGAGCAGGCATGGGGAGTCTCCACGTCCTCCAAAGGAAAGGTGAGGGGCTACACGGAGAGATCTGGATCACAGCTGAATGGGGCCATCTGCAGAGTCCTGCGGTAATGAGCTAACACGTACCCAGAACCTGTGCATCCCACACTGCCTCCGATCGAATTCAGAAGGAATTTGAGCCAGAGCGTTCCCCTGGCTAGGCTTGTACTTGAGTGTGTTGCTCAGAAAAAGCTCAGACTTTGATTTCCCAGCCCCAAACAGGTTAACACCATTGTATTTTCATGAAAACATTCAAAAGAGCTTGGAATTTTTTTTGTTTGTTTGTTTTGTTTTGTTCTCTCTCTGAAGCTCTGAAGATTTTCAGGGCTGGTAAAGTCCATTCTGTACCTCCTTGGGCAGGTCCAGGCAGATGTTGGCAGATTTCTGTCCGTCTGTCAGAGCTCTCTGTCGGACCTGCCTCCCCAAATCCATCATCAGTATTTTGACCAATGTCACTCTCCTGCATGACCTTTGTCTTTCAGACTTAAGGTTTGGACATGGCTCTCCTTTTTCTGCTCTTTCTCTCTCTTCCCTCTTTCCCACCTCTAAATTTTACCCCTTCCTCCACCAGGTGCTTTCCACCTTCTTTAACACTAGTTTTCTTGCTTCTTGAGTGTGAATGTCACTCAAGATTGTCCTTCAGGGCTCCCTGCTTTGAGCAGGACCCTGCAAAGCCCTCTTCCTTCACCCAGCACCTACAAGGTGCCTGCACGTTCACAGAGAGGGGATTCATCTGGCTTAGATCCTCTCAGTGCTGATGTCCTTCAAACCTCATGCATTTTGTAAGCCACTCTGCATCAAAGGAATCCTATAAAAGCAAAAGCAGTAGCAGGTGGATTGGTACCCTGGAGGGTTCAATCTTGATGCAGCACTGGACTGTCTGCTGCAGTGCTCCCGTTGTGACCCCTCCGCAAGATACCTTTACGGTTAAGAACAAACCTTTTATCCCTATCAGCCCTGCTCAGTGGCTAGGGAAGATATCCCCCAGTTCCTTTGGCTCCCAAGTGTTTTACTCCACCCCAGAGCACACCAGGCGATCGACAGAGAAGCTGAATACTAGCCCCAGCTATTTACAATATGTACATTTACTGTAGACCCAACCCAGTACAGCAGAGCAGTAAGAAGAGAAGAGGGAGAAAGCCCCAGGGACAGAGTGATACAATCAGACGGCGATGTAGCACAGTGGGCTATATCCTGGCTGATCACCATTTATTATGTATGGGCAGGATGAAAGAAATGAGTTTTAGAAGGCAGAATAAAGAGGAGTGTCGGGGCTCAGAGGCACAAAGAGGAGAGTTGGTTTGAGAGCTAGAAAGCTGGGGAGCTTATCTGGGATGTGGGGCAGATTCTGGCTTGTGTTGATTTTTTTTTCTGCTTTGTAGAGTGCCAGAGGAATTCTGTGACGCGCCAGCACTCAGCGTGAAGGGAGACGCTTGATTTATTCCTCAGAGCAGCCTCAGGAAGCGATCAGATATACATCAGCCCAGCTGAAAAGGGGTCAGGAATAACTCAGCAGGGAGTTAGTTTACTCCTAGGAGTGGTGAAATGACTGAAGTTATACCCAGCAGAGGGAAATGCGGGGAATTCTTATGGGTACATGCATTTTCTTGAAAAATAAAACACAATAGAAACAATTTCCAGTTTTGAGAGAGATCTGTCATTGGCACAACTGTTGAGTTTGGCAAAGCTAACACAAGACAGTGGAATTAAGAATTAGGTCTTCTACGGCATGGGGCAATAAAAATGTTCTTGTTCCCCCAGCTGCTCTCAGCAGTTTCACCAGTGACAAGAGTCACAGGTACCTGGAAGGAGAACAGAAACACATGAGGTTACTTGGAATAGTGCAGGCTGGAAGGTATGGGGGAAAAACACCCCCCTTAAACTTTGAACTACATTTCCCTTTCCTTTCAGCACCTCTAGAAGTAATGCAAGGCCTTATTCCATCGAGAGGCATTGGAAGTCGGTGATATCTGCACGAGTGATGGTGGCTATGCCATTTGACCTATCTGAGAGCAGGAAGCAGCTGTAGAGCACGGCTCAGCGAGGCGAGTGATGGTGTGAATTTACAGCACACCAGCTGCTCAGGGACACTGCTCTCCCCAGGCTTGTACCGCAGGGTGTGCACAGAGTGACTTCTCCCTCAATCAAACTGAGGTATGTTGCTCATACTGGTCCTGGGACAAGAGTACACCTTTGTGCAGCTGGACACAGATTTATAGGCCTGGACCTCCCACCTCATCTGCCCAGATGGGCTCTCTCCCCTACAGGCCTGTGGATGCTGCACTGATACACGCATGGCCTCCAACAGGGCAGGGGCACCAGTCATGGCTGGAGCCACCTGCATTGTACATATGCACCAAAGGAAGTGTGGCCAGCAGGTTGAGGGAGGTGATTCTGCCCCTCTACTCCACTCTCGTGAGACCCCACCCAGAATATTGTGTCCAGCTGTGGAGCCCTCAACATAAGGACATGGACCTGTTGGAGCAGGTCCAGAGGAGGGCCACGAAGATGATCAGAGGGTTGGGGCACTTCTAGCAGCCTTCCAGTATCTGAAGGGGGCCTACAAGAAGGCTGGAGAGGGATTTTTTACAAGGGCATGTAGTGATAGGATGAGGAGGAATGGCTTCAAACTGGAAGAGGGGAGATTTAGATGAGATATCAGGAAGAAGTTTTTCATTCTGAGGGTGGTAAGGCACTGGAACAGGTTGCCCAGGGAAGTTGTGGATATGCCATCCCTGGAGGTGTTCAAGGCCAGGCTGGATGGGGCTTTGGGCAACCTGGTCTAGTGGAAGCTGTCCCTGCCCATGGCAGGGGGGTTGGAACTTGATGATCTTGAATGTCCCTTCCAACCTAAACCATGATTCTGATTCTATGTCCCCCTTTCTATCCCCCAAATAGATAACGCTTGTCTAGCAACAAAAGACCTGGTTGATACCAGCACAGTGAAAAAGGAAAACGAGCAGTAAAAATGTCCTATAATTGGCAATATGCAATCAGTATTTTAATATGACCCTTTGTTTAGCTTTTGCATGCAATTCCAGCAAATTATCCTTCCAAAAGCATTCAAAGGACACAGACTGGCGTGCACGGCAATATTCTCTGCACTTGGTGTATTTTCCATAAGACAAACCTGTTTTGGCTGTGTATACGGGACCGACACAAATATTTTCAGAAACCCAGAAATGATCAGGCATTACTGGGGACAGAGGAAAGCAGCAAAGACAGGCTGACCTCACTGGGAGAGCTGAGTGTCGTTCAGTGGGGAGAGACACAAGCCCCCATAGCTTACGCAGCAAGCGCTCCCAAGGGACAGAAGGCCGACACCGACCCTTATAGATTCCCCGAGGAAGTAAACAAACAGTAAGTGCCATCAGACAGTTTAATGACTGAAGCATTTCCACAGCCACCCTTAAATTGATCAAAGATCAGAAGTTTCAAACCTGGAGGGCTAACACAAGGCACCCAAACCTCTTTTTAGACAGTTCTTTGGACCGTCTTTGATTTTTAGTGCTACTAAGCAGCAGGTTAGTCAGCTGTTCTCAGAACTAAACCACTTTTTGAGGTGCCTACAAGGGGATATAGGTGCTTATTTGTTAACATTTTTCAAGGCTGCTTGGACAACACTGGCTTAGGCTTCCATTTGCTGATCTCCTTTGAAGTCTCTTCTATTAGTCAAATGCCACATGAGCACATTTTGAAGCATAAACACAACAAATGAAGGACAGGGAACTGCTGGAGAGGGTACAGCAAAGGGCTACAAAGATGATTGGGGGACTGGAGCATCTTTCTTATGAGGAAAGGCTGAGGGACTTGTGTCTTTTTAGTCTGGAGAAGAGAAGACTGGGGGGGCAGTCAACACTTATAAATACCTGAAGGGAGGGTGCCAGGAGGATGGGAACAGTCTTTTTTCAGTGGTGCCTGGTGATAGGACAAAAGGCAACAGGCACAAACTTGAACATAGGAAGTTCCATCTAAACATGAGGAGGAACTTCTTTACTTTGAGGGTGGCAGAGCACTGGAACAGGCTGCCCAGAGTGGTTGTAGAGTTTCCCACTCTCAAGACATTCAAAATCTGCCTGGATGCTGTCCTGTGCGACCTGCTGTAGGTGACCCTGCTCTGGCAGGGGGGAGTTGGACTGTATGATCACCAGAGGTCCCTTCCAACCCTGACCATTCTGTGATTCTGTGATTCTGTGAAATCCACCTTTCTGGGGGGATCCTTGCTCTCTGATAGCAAATGTTGCAGTAATGCTCCACAGATGCCTGCTTGCCTATGTTTGCCTAAGCAAACAGCATTAGAGTATAAAACACTGCTAAAAAAAAGAAAAAAACCCCACTTATTTGCCTCAACAGCACATCCACCAACGAAGAAGAATGTACCACCACATCAGTGGTGGTGTGTCTGTCCGAACTTCCTTAACGTTTGTTCATAAACCTCACCAACAATCTTAACCCAGTCAGTTGCCCGAGCTAACGCAGAGCAGTAAAATCATAATGAAAAGACAACGTAGCTGTGAGATGAGCGATGGCGAGAGATAAGGCTACACAGTGGAGGGCAGGATGGACACCAGCTTGAGGGGATTGTCTCAACCTCCTTTTCTTCACCAGTTGGTGCTTCTTGTTGTTTCGAGCGCGGAGCGGAAGGATGAAAGGCAAGCTGTGCTCCAGTGCACGTACCCCATGCCGGGCGAGACCCCCTGTTTGCAGCTGCTCGGTGGGCAGCCCGCGGGCTCTGCTCGGGCTGGGTGGCACGACACCTCCACCGCAGGCGCAGCGCCGGGCTCGGCACACCAGCGCTCCTGAACAAGCACGGCTGGCGCGTGCGGTCTGATCTCTTCATTTGCTGAGCTAGGAAAAAAAAAGAGAGTAAAAAGAGATGTAAACAAATGAGAAGGCAGGCAGCGGAGCAGCTGGCATCACCTTCTGCCTCAGGGTTGAGAGGGGTTTTTCTTAAAACAAAGCCCCTTCCATACAACCCTCTCACTTTGAGGGCAATTCTAAGGAAACAAGTACGTAGCACCTGCTTGCTTTAGGCGGCGAGCGCAGAGACCCTCACGCAGTGACATGAAATAGCTTAGCAGGGAAGAGACACTCATCCTAAGAGCTTTCAAAAAATATGGCCGATCTGTAAGCGCTTAAAGAGACGCAAATGCCAGCAACGCGAACTGTTGACCATTGACGGAAGGTCTCAAATCCCAGACTTTACATAACCCTGAAGGCGCAGGCTTTGTGTCTGATGTTGCTTTGCAGGACACAACTCTGCTATTGTGGTCTTGATTTCACATTGGCTTCCCAGGTATCCTCTTCCACCTTGAACACGACAGCGTGGAACAGGGAAGGAGCTCACATGGGAAGGAACTGCTGACGCGCATTCAAATTTGAAGGCTACAGGCAATAGAGACCCAAAAGGTGCCTTCCCATGGGGCCCTGAGGCCTCTGCACCACGGGCAGCACTGACATGAGCTATTTGGCCCAGGAACCTCACTGCATGCACAGATATTGCTAGTGGAGGCAAGCCCGGGTGCTGGCTGAGAGAAACCCACGTGAGATGAGCGCATCCTGCACGGTCTCTTGATCCAGACTTGCATGAAGCTACAGCACCAAGACTTCTGTTGACCTCTAAGAAGTGGGCTCGAGCCAACTCTTGCAAGCTGCTGAGAATTCTCACATTTCAGTGGTCACACGCTACCTTGCCCGGGTGACTCATTTGACCAGACAGCGATGCAACTGGTCTCCTGGTGGAACAGCAATACGGGGAGTGCGAAGCAGGAGAGGGAGCATTACTGGGGTGAAACTGAGCAAGGCAGAATGATTTTTTTATTTTATTTTTTTTTAAGCACAAGAGACAGATTTGAGAAAGGCTGAAGGCAGGGCAGGAAAGAACTGAAGTGATGCAGAACCTCCCCCCAGCTTCTCCCATCGTGCTCTGGAGGCACAGACCTCATTTGCACACGAAGTGAAATGAATGTGAGGATACAGACTTCAGAGTTTTGATTAACACTCTGAGGACAACCTGTATATATAGCATGGTACTTCAGTGCATTATTTACCATTGACATATCACTGACATGGAGGAGTGATGAGAAATAGAAATCATCATTTCTGCTGACTACGAAAAAGAAGGTTTTGCCACTGTGGCTCAGAAATAACATCAATGGAGACTGATAATACAGTTTCAAAAGAAACATTTTGAGGGAAAAATCTTAGCTATGAGCGAGAGGTACCATAGTCAATATATTTCTCATACAGCATGGCATTATTGATCAACTGTGGTTCAGCCTGTGGAGCTTGAATTTATTATGCAGATGGTTTGGAAACACCTAGCACTTAGCTTTGGGGAAAACAACTTTATTTCAACTATTTGTTAGGTTAGTGCTCAGAACATTGCCATGAACAGTTTCATTGTTAATTCTAAGAAATCCTACTTCATTTTAAAGGTTTCTTTCAAATCTCCCCTCCCTCCCACACACAGAGATTTTCAGTTTTCCCCACAGCTCTCAGAAAAAACCCCAACCTACAATGTGCTACTTCATTGATGTACCACTATGTACCACTACCCACTGAGATTCTGTTTTTATTTCAAATTTTCATGTCTTAAATAGAGAAATAGCGAGAAATACCTGTCAATGCAAGAAGAAAAGGTCTGTGACCCAAGGATCCGTGTTTTTGCCTGGTGTTGTTGAGCATCAGTCCCACAACAACGCCCACCTGTGAGACAAGCGGCACTCGGCGCACTGTGCACGGCGCTCCTGCAGGTGGTCAGGACTTGTGGACATGTTGGTCACTTGTCAAAATGGAGATTTATGCCTGTGCCCCAGCCTGACACCCCGCAGCAGGAGCGACTGCCAGCACACACCTAGGAGCAAAGCCATAACTCTCCGAAATCAAAACAGAATTTTCTTAAAGTTCAATAGGAATCAATGCCTAAACCTTTGCTCTGCCAGAAATAACCGGCTGAAATAGCACTTCATTGCTTTCAACTGTAAATTGAGCTCTTTGAAACAAAGGACAATAGCTTATTTGGAGATGAGGAATACTGTTGCTCTTTTTCCAAAGCTTTCCCACAGAAAGATTTATGGCACTGTACCTATTTATGGTTTCCTATTTAGTCATTTTTTGTGATACCTATATTTGTCACCATTTTAAGGGTATAGTCAAGAACTGCTAGAGCTGATCTAGGTTAAAAAGATCCTGTGTCTACCTGCTCACCACCTCACTCTCCAAATATAAGCAGGATAGGAAACGGGTACAGCTGGAATGATACCAGCAGATCTGACAGGGCTGTAACCTCCTCCCTTGGTCATTTCCACCAGCGGAGGTGAAGAAGAGCCAGAAGCTGTGACAATGTAAAGGTTAAAAAAGCTGCAGCTGAAAGAGATTATCCGATACCACGTTCCTGGCAAGTTGTAAATCACAGGAGAAGCTTGTGGAAAGGCTGGAAAGAGAAACCAAATCTCCCAGTCCTCACCCTGGTGCTTTCATCTTGGTGTTCTGGCTGCCATTCACAGCGATTAAGAACAGCATCAGCTTCCGTGTTGTTGGATGGCAGTGCTGGCCAAGAACTCTACGCTGAAAAAAACCCCTTAATTTAATTAAACTGTAATAGTCCTCTAACTAGCTCAAACAACAGTTTTACACTGTAATATGATTCCACAGATACATGGTAAATTTGAGATGCAGCTCAAGGCATTGCATTCGGGTGATTTACACTGATTTCAGTTGACTGCCTCTCAACCTTTACAGAAATATGCTTGGGCAGGTTAGCGGGTGAGATATGATGAGGGCATGTCTCGTAGGCCAACTGTAGAGTTAACTTGCCAGGTGTTGGCGTTCCCAGTGTGCCCCGCTGAAACCACAGCCCGAGATCAGGGCATGCAAGGCGACTTCAGTGGTTCTTTTGTTGCAAGATTTCAAATGAGAACCTTCCACTGTGAAAACAACTTTTTGCTCACTTCACAGGATGCAGAAAGGTATGTTCTGTTTCAGTTGTGGCCTTTTTCAGACAGACCTCGCACTAGGACCTCACTACAAATTTCTCATGGACTGCAGTCAGTCATGAAACCAAAGTATAAAAAGTCATACAAAGGAAAACTAACTATAAAAACCTGTCACTATTTTGCAGAAGAGCACATTCGTGCCACTCTTCACAGTACATTGAATATCACGGCTGCTTTCAGAGGCGAGCATCTAGGCTCTGTTATGTGTTCTTTGAACAAGCAACTCCAATGTTTTCTTGTTATTCCTGCACCAGCAGAAGAGCAGCCTTGCCTCCCTCTAAAGTCAGCTGCCCTTACCACAGAGTATAAGCTGAACCGTTTGCCTGTGAATGAGAATATCAGATGTCCCAGAGATGGTAACCTTCAGGATAACGGAGGGGAAACTGGAAGCAGCAGTCTGCTCAGGGACACATCATGGGCAGGATAAATTGCAGAATGACAGAGTGGTAGGGGTTGGAAGGGACCTTTGGAGATCATCTAGTCCGACCCCCCTGTGCCAAACCAGGTTCACCTACAGCAGGTTGGACAGGAACACATCCAGGCAGGTTTTGAGTATCTCCAGAGAAGGAGACTCCACAACCTCTCTGGGCAGCCTGTTCCAGTGCTCTGCCACCCTCAAAGTAAAGAAGTTTTTTTCTCACGTTGAGGCAGAATTTCCTGTGTTCCAGCTTGTGTCCATTGCCCCCTGCCCTGTCGCCGAGCACCACTGAAAAGAGTCTGGCCCCATCCTCTTGACACCCACCCTTCAGATATTTATAAGCACTGATGCAACCCCCTCTCAGTCTTTCCTTCTCCAGGCTGAACAGACCCAGGTCTCTCAGCCTTTCCTCATAACAGAGGTGCTCCATTCCCTTGATCATCTTTGTAGCCCTCCGCTGGACTCTCTTCAGTAGTTCCCTGTTTTTCTTGAACTGGGGAGCCCAGAACTGGACACAGTACTCCAGATGTGGCCTCACCAGGGCAGAGTAGAGGGGGAGGATGATCTCTCTTGACCTGCTGGCCACACTCTTTTTAATGCACCCCAGGATACCATCAGCCTTCTCGTCCACAAGGACACATTGCTGGCTCATGGTCAACTGGTTGTCCACCAGGGCTCCCAGGTCCCTCTCTGCAGAGATCCTTTCCAGCAGGTCAACCCCTAACCTGTACTGGTGCATGGGGGTATTCCTCCCTAGGTGTAGGACCCTACACTTGCCCTTGTTTGAACTTCATTAGGGTTCTCTCCACCCAACTCTCCAGCCTGTCCAGGTCTCACTGTAAGGCAGCGCAGCCTTCTGGTGTATCAGCCACTCCTCCCAGTTTTGTGTCATCAGCAAACTTGCTGAGAACACACTCTGTCCACTCATCCAGGTCGTTGATGAATATGTTGAAGACGACTGAACTCAATACTGACCCCTGGGGAACACTGCTAGCTACAGGCCTCCAACTGGACTCTCTGCTGCTGATCGCAATCCTCTGAGCTCTGCCATTCAGCCAGTTCTCAATCCACCTCACTCACCTAACCCACACTTCCTGAGCTTACCTATGAGGCTGTTATGGGAGACAGTATCAAAAGCCCTGCTGAAGTTGAGGCAGACAACATCCACTGCTCTCCCCGTCATCCACCCAGCCAGTCATGCCATCACAGAAGGCTATTAGATTGGTCAAGCATGACTTCCCCTTGGTGAATCCATGTTGACCACTCCCAATAACCTTCTTTTCCTCTACATCCTTAGAGATGACATCCAGGATGATGTCATCTATCAGAGTACCTACCCTTCTACTCCATCTGTAGATGAAAAAAGAGGCCTCGGAATAGTTCAGTACTTGATCCAGGTAACCTGGTGAACAACGGAAAGAGCCAAAATTGAAATGCAGGAGTCTTTGCTTAAGCCCAGCTTTAAACAGAAGTTTTAACCCTGGTTTTGTGCTCAGCTTGCCTTTTCATATACAGCAGCTCTTTCACAAAGCCAAGCAGCACACAGGTTTACTGAATTTCTGAATTTGACAGATGATCAAATTTAGTGCTGTTGGGCCTTCACAGAGGAACCCGCATACCTGCATAAAACATCACTGACTCCAAGTGGTCTCCAGTCAGATCTGCAAGTCTGTCTCCTCAGATGTGACAGAAAGATCTGTGATTTAATTTGTTCTCAAATCAGAATTGTAATGCTTTGGTAATTTTAATGGCAGGAACAGATGAGCAGAATTAGCTTTCATTACAGTGTGGACTCCTTTGTTACTAAGAAGTGAAAAAAGACATATTTACAGTAAAGGGTAAATAAAGTCATCAATCTCTGTGCCTAGTATTTTAAAATGTCTAGCATGTAGATAACTATTGGTACAAATGTGAAAGGCTAGGAACTAGGCAATCAGGAAACATATGAACAATAATAATTATGACCTTAGAAAATTGGATATCACTTATCTAAAATAGAGCTATAAGTCACTTCTGCTAGATGAGAATCTGTTATGTCTCATTTGCAGCATTTACCTCATAGATTAATCATTGTTTAATCAAAATGTGGCAAGAACACTTCTTTTGGGATCTTATCTTTCACGTTTGATACCAAGAAACTTTGTTTAGAACTGTTCTACATAGTTTGTGCAACAACTTTACAGTGGGTGGGCGAGGAGGGTATGGAGTGCAAGTACAGATTTGGGAAAGCTCACTGAAAAAAACAAAAACATCTCCCTGTTGTGCCAACTCATGCTTTTACCACATTTTCAGAGCTTTTAATCTCCTTCTCCTGACTTCCAAAAGTGCAACTGTTACTCCAAAAGCAAGTAAACTGGTGCTTATTTCCCTTCAATTAGTCTGTTCCCTGTGTACAAGCAGAGTACTACACTGTGACCTTTCCATCTGGTGGAGGTCTATTTGTTTTCTTAGACTGACTTCCAAAGGAAAGGAGGCGTACGTGACCATACTGGAGCAAGGGTTCCTTACTAATAATTGTGAAAGACACTGGCCATATTTGTACAGCCCTATTTGTCAGAGTGGCAGAAATATCAGAGAGATCTTACAATGCCCCTAGGTTTGCTAAACTAGGTGTCCTGGGAGAAGAGAAAGTCATTATTTGTCTTACAAGGGGAGACAAGCTGCACTGTTGCCCATGTTATTCTCACAGCAAAGAGCACATATAGGAGAGAGCAATTGAAAACCTCCCGAGTTACACTGTAGGACAATACAAGCAGCCTACAGTTGGCAGCTTACAACAGCTCACAACTGTCATCAACAGTTAGCATAAGTAAGTTATGATTGAATCCGCTCTCTTCCTAAGTAAATAATGAGAAAAGCCGCTATTAATGTATGACTTGAGACTCCCTCATTAGACGAGCAGGGTCCAAGGAAAGCCAGTGAATGAATCCTTGTAAGGACACAGAAAGGCATGTAACTCCTGCGTGAGGAAAAAGAGCCACTGAAGAAAGCAGAGGCATTATCAGCCTGAAACAAAGACCAGGGGAGATTAGAAATGGGGACCAGAACAAGGACCCTATGTGCACTTTGAACTTAAAGCTGAATCCCCATAGAACTCTGACGTCAGGTTCCTGAGACTCCCTGAAAGCTTGTCTTTTAGAGGATGGACTAAGTTACTTCATGGTTCAGATACTAACTACTCAGATTTACAACTTTATCAACAGCAGGAAACATCTAAATCAAAGATTGCAATCAACCACAAAACACAAATCCTTAAAAAATAAAGCAGACCATTACACAATTTTCAGGGCTTTTCAACCTACTTCTTATACCCGCAACACTAAAACTAAGACAAATCAGACAGAATTCAAGGCTTGAGGGCCCTGGTCTCTACTCCATCCTACACCACAACAACCCACAACAGAAAATTTCAGTTGGGCAGATTTACCGAGAGCAGCAGCTCAGCACAGGTGCCTCCACAAACAGACTCTAACCCAGTGGAAAGCGCAGTCTAAGTGGTGCAAACCAACAGCATAATGGCTTTCAGATCCCACATCAAGGCTCAGAAAAAGCTTTCTTGCAACCCGAAGGCATTAAAAGAGATGCTAAATGTTGTCTTATGACTTTGCTTTTAAATGATCACTCTTTAGAGCTTAACTGTATTTACTCAATGCAGCAGCTTTCAGTAAGACATCACACAGGCTTCAAATCCTCTACACAACCCCAGCTCTGCACAGTCCAGGCAGACAATGCAACCTCCTTCTTCCTCTCTGGCAGCCTCCTTTGCCCCAGGACCTGTAGAGGATGCAGCATTTCCAGTGTTCATGCCTCCTGGAAGGTCTCAATTGAGAGTCCTGGGAGCAACACAAGAGCTTGAACACCATCATCTGAATTTCTCAGTTAATTCCACGCATGTAGGCATCTGTGCTCATGCCACAATAACATAAATCCATATTGTGAATGAAGGTCTGGTGACATGGCATTTAAAATGGAAATACAAAGCTGTTACTGATTTTTCAGGGTGTTGTTTGGATCACAAATCTAGCTTCATCTAACATTTCTTCTGCACGTTACTTTGAGTGAATGAAGCAGAAAATAGCCTCGTGGTAGCAACTGATTTTGCATATTGCACCTTTTCAGTGTTTCTTAAATTAAACTAAAAATCAGCATCACAATGAGAAAAATCCACTAGACAATGTATATCTGATAACCAGTTGCATGTTTATTAGACTCATTTTCCACTCAGAACTGGGTGACAAAAAATCCAAACCAAGACGAAGCCCCAAAAACCCCAACAGCAAATAAGATCTGGAATCAAAAGCCTTTCACATTCTCCTTTTAAATCTGTCAGAGAAATGGTTACAGACGTGGCTGGCAACACTGTAGTGCCCTTATTTATCTTATGAGTTTATGTATTTTCCTAGAAGTAGAAACCTCAGTAGTAGGCATCATTAACATTAGGAAGAAGCTATACATGTTGGTGAAATTCCAATAGTATTCTGTGAGATACTGACCCTAATTTGTGATATATTCCAGAAGAGATTACAGACTTTCAAATTTGCATCACTGCAATGGGTGCTGTATGTGTAAGATGATTAAAAATTTATGCCTACCTACTGCCCCAAAAATTCAGAAGACAGGCTTTTTCTTGCTTCCAGATTGGAATGAAAATTTTGCTTAAAAAAACCCCAACAATCATAGTATAGTACAAAATAGTTAAGTGAGTCTACAAACAGAATCAACTTCTTAAAGCTAAGCAAAACCTTTATCAATATCCCAAGACAGACTCATCCCAAAGTAGCTCCTCTTCTCTTTTGCCATCTGTCTCTGGCTTCTTTTTATCCTTTTCGTGCTTTTTGTTCTCTTTCTCAGCGGAGTTTTCTTTAAGTCTTTTGTCTTTATAAGGTCTTGACTTCTTTCCATTTACCAAGTCTATCTCAAATTTAATTCTCTTTTGCTTCTCATTTTCTTTTCCAAAATCTGCACCTTCACTATTTTTCTTTCTTTTCCGCTTTGTGGCTTCTTCCTTGTACTTCAGCTCTTCACTGATGTATTTCTCCATCTCAAAATGTTTTATCTGAAATTTCTCTTCTTTTCTGTAGGAGCTGGTAGAAGTTTCAGCAAGGATAGGTTTGTAGCAGTGTTCAGATTCTGCAACCGATAGGCTGAAGCTCTTATCTCTAATGGGAGACACCTCAAATGCTCGCTCTTCTTTACAGTATGCCGTGTTATAGTGATAATTAGGTGTCTTTCCTAGTGCTTGCTCAGAAGCTGATGGCCAGCTCGACGTTCTATTTTCCCCAGTATTTGTAGGTGACTGGGTTTCTGAGAAAAGGCTGGAATGCTGGCCTGGTTCACACTTAAAGCTTGAAGATCTAACCTCACCAAGGTCACTTTCTCCTTCAATGTTTTTATCTTGAAACTCTTCCTCTTCTGCTTTTCCTAAATACCTTCCTGGCTCTGGACCTCTAGCTTTCTGAACTTTAATGTAATCCGTTAATTCACCTTGAACGGAGTCGTGTGTTTTCTTTGATTTCTTCTTGAGATTGACAAGCACTGTTTCTCTGCATAAATTGGATAGAAAGCCTTAGTTATTAATACTGACCAATTTGCTTATCATCTGTTAAGTTTTTTAACTTAAACTTTTTTAACTTAAAAAAAAAAAGTCTTATTTCCAGAAATAGAAAGTTAGAAAAAAAACATATCCCAAGTGTGTTGTTCTGTGTAACTACATGGACCCTGTTACACATGATCATTATCTGTAAAGCTAAAATTACAGGGAACAGATTCTATTCTTTGTGAAAACTGAAAATCTGGAATAACTTAGTGAAGATCAAATGACTTTCTTGTGATGTAGGCACTGCAAGAATAAGATGTGTTTAAAATGACTGCATAAATTTTTAAAATTACTTTTTAAAATGAAAATTTGAGATTCTGTCTTATTAACTAATCTCCAATTAGCTGCAGTAAGAAGCAACTATATTATATACTGACTGTCAAGTAATAAAGTTGCTAATTTCTTTATGAGATTCATTCTATTGAACAGCTGCAGTACAGTAATTTCAGGCAAACTGTGTGACTCCACAACAGAAACAAAACAGAACAGAAACAACCAACCTAGATTGCTAAAAACCCCAAACAAGATAAATGTGCTCCTTAGGCAAAACTACCTATTAGTTTATATTCTACTCTCCCTTTCCCCAGGCCGGAAGAGAAAATGGTTAGATGACCAAGATATTCCCTATGGGAAGGGAGGCTCTGAAGACCTATCCCTTAAATGTATCTTGTTCTGCCTAAATTAACCAGCTTTATACCTTCATCTTGTTAAACTATAGGTAGGCCTGTAGCAGTTCCCTACACTCCTGTTTTGGGGGACTCCAATTCTGTCGACTAAACAAACATTTAAAATCCTGTAAGTTCTACAACAGTCTCTTGTGGTTATATTATTATTGCGCCTTCACTTAAAATATGTCTTATCAAAATGCTTAACACGTAAGCAATTTTGATATTTAGCCTAGTTGCACAGCAACCTCTAAAAAGTACACCTTAAATCACCACAATATCCATTCTTCAATTAACACAGTCTACAAGCCCTCTTCTGGGTAAAAGAGAAAGTACAAGAGCTATCATCTGTCCCATAAATGTTCTTATGTCAAATGTAAGATGCACGTTGATGAATCCCGAAAGCAACACAATTGATGGAGACTTGGCACTTTTGGGGATTAAGGTCTTCTTCACCCTGTCAGTAGGAATCACAGGATGATGATAGAATCATAGAATGGTTTAGGTTGGAAGGGACCTTGAAGATCACTGAGTTCCAACCCCCTGCCATGGGCAGGGACACCTCCCACCAGACCAGGTTGCTCAAAGCCCCATCCAGCCTGGCCTTAAACACCTCCAGGGATGGGGCCTCAACAACTTCTCTGGGCAACCTGTTCCAGTGCCTTACCACCCTCAAAGTGAAAAATTTCTTCCTAATATCTAATCTAAATTTCCCCTCTTCCAGTTTTAAGCCATTCCCCCTTGTCCTGTCTTTAAGTTCAGACCACTTCCTTTTAGACTGAGCACTGAAGATGCTGTACCAAAAGAGGCGCTGCTATCCGCAGACAGCACAATAAGTGGGAAAACCATACAGGTCTCAGGACCTTTCCCCTGTGGATTGTCATTGAAGATGCAACTGTGGGAACTCTAAGACTGAATTTCAGTCACAAGTATGATGTTTAAATGGACAATGCCCCTTTGAACCAGTAAACCAAACAACAAAAAAAAACCCAAACAAAACCAAAAACCCCATGGAAGTCACTTAACAGCAGACAACAGGGCTAATGAAAAAGTGTGAAAGTACAAACTACAGAGGAATAGTAACAAAAGACTTATTGACTTACTTAATCCGGTGCTTATTTCCTTGCATGTGGGACTGGTATGTTTCTATAGATGTAAGTGTGATGTTACATACAGAGCACATGTAATAACCAACCCCAATAGCTGAAAAGAAGGAACCTGTAGGTTAGAGAGGCTACAAATGAAAGGCAAAACTCAAAGCATATCACAATCTCATCCCATGCAAGAGTCCTAACATAATGCTCCCATAAACAATGTTTATAGACAGATGTAAAGTCTCTGCTGCAATTTTACACTAGAATAATACTTATGAAGGGAGCTGGTGAGGTATACAGGTGCTGTGTAGCCATGGTTTAAACATTAACAAAGAGTATTTCTGATGACTGAAGTGATCCAAGATAATTCCAGTAAACTGTTGTCAAGCGCTTATGAGAACGTACTGTACTGAAAATTAAGTGCTATTGTAAATACCTGACCCAAAGTAAGCACCAACAGATACCAATCCAGTCAGACCAGATTTAATTAAAATAAGATCAGTTTAAACATTACCTGGTCCAATGTTCATGCAGTGTTGGTTCAATCCTGTGAAGATGCTGAGGGAATTGTCAATACAGTACATTATGAACATGGTACACAGAGCCTCAGGCAAATATAGGGTAAGGTCACATGAGGAAAGCCCTTGTGTTTTGTAGGTTGTCATTTTCTCCTCTCCTACACGCTACGTCATCCATAGACCTAAGTACTCTGAAACCAGCGAGTAACCTTTTTCCCCATGCAAACCCAAGAGCTTCATCCATTAGCAAAACACAGCATTAATTCAAATGGGCTATTGCTTTGCATGAAACAGTAATATTGTTCAAATTATAGCATGACTTAATGAGAGATGTTTGATAATAACAATGACTTTTGACTATCAGGCAGGATTTTTAATTCCGTACTAAAGAAAGGATTGACAGTTCTGTTGCACAGGACTGGATGATGCCCTCTCACAATTAATGAAAGCTGCACAGCAACAGGGCCTTGGCTTTGGATATAGTGCTTGAGCTGGACACAGTCCTGATGGGAGGCTAGAGAACAATGACTTTAGGAAACAAATTTCCTTATGTGAGAAGATTGAAATAATTACAACAAACAGTTTCATGAATAAAAGATTAAAAGAAGACATGACACCAGTTTTCAATTATTTAAAGAATGCAACAAAAAGGAAACAAACGATGCAATTCTTGTGTCTGTTTCTTATTCTGTGCACAGTGAAGAAATATATTGTGGTCAGAGAGAGCTGAGTTCAGTGTCAGTAGAAGTTTTTAAGATCAAGAAGGTAAAGATCAAGAAGTGCTGGGAGATGTTCCTCATGAAGGTTGTGGAGTTTCTAGCACAGAAAGTTTTTAAGAACAAGGTGGATGGATATCTTAAGAATGACATAGGTACAACTGATCCTGGCCTTGGATTTAGGGGACTGGGCTATTTTCTGTAATCCTTTGAATTTGACTGCAGAACTTGGTGAGGACTGGATTTGGGTCTCCAAGTCAATAAAAAATATTTTCCAACCTACAACTGCCAGAGGCAGAACTTGATCAGTTCATAGACCAAACAGAAAGGAAGAAACGAACTTGTTCTGTAACACAGGAGACTATAATTTCAGAGCAGTTCCTTAAACAAACCATAACTGAGCACTCGACCTACACTCAGAGATTGTAACAGTTGCTCACATTCTGCTTACCAGTTGTGCCGGACTCTGCAGGGACAGCTTTGTCTCCCAGCTCCTCCAGTATCTTCTTCCGTGCTTCATTTCTTCTGTGTTTCTTACCAACATAATGCTGCTGGGCCATAAGTGGATTATTGAAGGGAGCACAGCAGAGCTTGCAGTACTTGTCTTGATCATTTAACTTCAGCATTGTGTTGGAGGATGATGAAGACTCCTCAGCTTTTGAAGGCAGCAAGGGCTTCTCGGCCAATGGCTTCTGTAAAGCTGGAAACATGGAAGTAGAGGATAAATCTGCTGACAGCACAGCTAATGAAAAGCCAATTCCATGGAGCAAAACAGGTGACTGCAGAACTACAGACCTGCTGGGTGCTGAACTACTTGCAAGAGACTATAAAATACCTTAGTCCTTGCAAGGCAATGAAAGTACAGACTGATAAGGAAGACAGAACTGGAATACTCAGAACCCCCACCATTAGATACCTACAAAACAGCTGTGTTTGATGGCTGGTCACTCTAAGGTCCTTATGCAGTCTAAGAAGAGAGATTTACGCTACAGAGGGTGATTCAGAACACATACACTATGCTCCATGTTTAAATACAGGTCAGCAACTTGTACAGGATGAACACCAGTTAAGGGTTGCTCGTGGACTAATTGTTTTTTAATTTCTTATCATATTAATTGATGAGAGGAACATCTTGTTGGGACTGCAGTGAATTCTCAGAACAACAATAAACACCTTTCATTAATAAAAAATCAGAAATATTTGCCTTTAGTTTCGGTCAATGAAAGATATGGAATTTGAAAGCAAGGTTCCATGGCTTCAGAGTTGCACAGGGTAGTATTTTTGTTTATTCACCTAAGGAGTCACCACATGACAGCTCCACAACTTTGGCAGAATAGAAAGGCATAGACATGGCAAGTGTAGGAAGATACTTCTCTATATTTGTTTCAGGGAGTGACAGGAAACACATGTAAAGCAAACTATTTAGTTCCTACCGGAAACAGGCTGCGTGCTCTGTGCTGGCACGTGGGCTTGGTCTTCTGATAATTGCTTCAACTTTTTAGCATGGATCTTTCCCAGGTAGTGAGACAAAGCAACAACTGGGGAAGTAAAAATCATGTTGCAGAGATTGCAGTATTTGTTTTTGTCCACTACTCCACTCCCATCAATCTGCAACCAGGAAAGGGCAAGCTCAGTTACTAGCATTCACTGAAGTATACAAGGAAACATTTTATTTAGCGATGAGGAGGAACAGTCACCTGAAAATTGATACAATTGGTTTTCTTCTGTTTGCCATGCTCCTGCCTCTCATCTTTCTCACCATGCATTTGGACGTAAAGATGAACTTTCTGAGCATGTTTTTTGCCCTGGGAAGAGACTAGAATTATTCCTGTTTCAGTAACAAGTACCCAAGCAGTGACATATCAAGTGACTGGGACTTCATTCATCAAAAAACGCTTTCAACGCTTGCCAAATTGTATTTGTATAAAGCAGAGCCACAAGCAGACAAATGCCACCTCATGTAACAATACTATACTTTAATCAATAATATAGTACTTAGCATTACTCATAATATTTTGCCTCAAGCACTCCTCAGAGTCATCTACTCTCAACTCTTTGATGAACCAAAAATCCTGACATGTTCCCTTACAAACAGGGACACTAAAATAGGCAAGGAAAGGAACACAGCCATGCCACCGAGCAAGTCTGCTGTGCTTGGGGGACTTGACATCCAGGCTGCTCCATGCCATGACACAGAATAATGACAGGCAGCACAATTTAACTTACCTTCCTAAATAAGAAGTCTAGTCTCCCCACACAGTCAGTGGAGAGAAACAGGTTTCCCCGGGAGTTGAGTTAAAGTATCTCAAGCTTGGAGATAGTCTACAGAGATTTCTTACCTTTCTACTAGTGATACAATATCAAGGTAACTGAAATTGGGTGTTAATATACACTTCCCTCAGATGCAATTATTTTTCAATTCTTAGATGCTCTCTGAACCCATAACCTCCAAACTCGTGCACTTGTAATGTACTTAACCAGATGCCACACTATACACATGGGTATCACACTATACAGTGGTAACCTACAAAGCAAAACAAGAAACTTGTCTTCTCTGACCTGATGCTTTTCAGATATCTTTTAAGGATTCTGAGGAGCAGTGCAGGATATTATGACAATATTATCAAAGAGAGAGAGGACCTATCATACCTGGCTAGACAAAACAAGAACAACCGAGGAGAAAGAGTCAGTTATTTCCATCAATTAATTTTGTAATGGTGAAGTCAGGTACCTTTACAATTGCGTCTCTTATCCTCAACTGGATTTTGATCCGAGAAACAGAAAATCAAATTGAGGGTCTGAACTCCGTGAAGTTCTGACAGTAAAACTGCTGCCTAAGTTAAATCAAAGTAAGGAAATACAACACCTTGCAAGACCTGAGTCTTAATGTGAATAGCAAGAAAGGTTCCTGATAGCAACTAACATTTTAAACTTTAACTTTTGCAAGAAGAAAGAAAAAGACAGAAATGTCTGTGCCTGCAAACCTGCCCATCCTCAAGATCAAGTTTCAAAATAAAGCATGCTTTCCCATGTCTACAGCAATATCACAAGGCACACAGTTGTTCCAAGAAATGCCTGCAGCATGATTCATACAACCTGCCTCAAGCAGACACTGGTACACAGAGCATCACGTGTGTATCACTGGGTGAAGCACCAGAAGGTATGACCTTGATGCTCTATAGCTAGCACTGCCCCATGGCATATGTGTGTTCTGGCTCACATAGTGCAGATCTGCGTCAATCCCATATACAGCATGGCCTGAACTTGCTCAGTTCCTTCTAAAATCATGCTGCAATATGCAGGTGATTGCCTTTCACTATACTGAACCCACAACTTTCACATTCAAGTCTGGTTCATGTCTAAGCCTAGCATAAGAACACTATAAAAAGTTGTAAGTGGCCTTTTATAACACTACGTAGAAACTCCAAACAAACAAACCAAAGTCCCAGTGCTTGCTAGGAGAAATCGTCCCTTCCAGCCTACCTTATAGTGTGACATCCTTTGAGACTCAAACTGCAGCACTGCCCTGCAGACCTTACAGAAAGTGTCGGTGAAAAGGTCTTTCCTTGTTGCCTCATCTAAAATGTTATCTAAATGGAAAGAGCAAAAGACAAAAATCAGCCAGTAGTGAGGACAAGATATATTTGCATGTCTTTGCTTAAATAAAATATCAACCACTTGAATATTCACACACAGCACAAGATGAAGGAACCAACACTCATCCACTGAATCACACTGGGCCTCGCTGTGGCTTCAAAGCAATGCTGTAAAACCATCTAAACCTTCCTACTTACAGGAGTATTGCTCTCATGGACTCATAAAGTATTACTATAAGAGCACCTAGACTTTAAAAACAAAGAAGACAGAGACTCTTCATTGGATTTTCAGTCATTTCAAGTAAGGCACGATGTCACAAATGCTTGATTAATGGCCTAAAAAGAAGAATTTTAACTGGACTTGGTCACACAGTTAAATAAGGGAATACTCCTTAAAGAAGATGTTTAAAGAAAGTCTGGAAATAGCTCAGTAGATGAGAAAAGCTTCTGAGACCTCCTGGCCTAGGAAGGTTGCACCTGTGCCCCACATGCCAATTTCACTGATTTAGTCATGTGGGGAAAAACTGCTCCAATGGCCTGTTTTGGTTTTCTTTACCCTGTTCCCAGTTAACTCATGGCCTGTACACACTTTAATTCATACTAAAATTGGCCCAGGCTTGAAGCTATTTCTGAATAATTGCATGTGCAGGCACATTGGATCTGAGGGGGGACACTCTAATAAGCACTTAAAAGTAGTGCCAACATCATGTCAATTAAGAGAATTAAAAACACTCTTCAAACGAGCATAGCTGTGCTGGCAAAACCCTCACAAAGATAAAGCTACATCACCACCCCAGTTCCTTCTCCTCTTAATATACTTTAATTCATTAGGGACCCCAGTTTAACTCATATTGCTTGAAAGAGTTCTCTGGTACAGGCTATGCTTTCAGTTTACCCATTCTACTCTGCCACCAGATCTTTTTCTGAGCTGACAAACTCTAAGACTACCTGTTTCTTTTTCATCCCCAGTGGGTCTCACTTCAGTTCCAATTAAGCTAGAATTTTATTTTTTGGCATACCCTGGTCTTAAATATAAGCTCAAGTTAAACCAGTTTAAAGCAAAAATAAAGGAAGCCACCTAACTACACAGTTCAACTAAACTGTGTTCTTCAAATGAAGCTGAGGTTAAAGGGAAAATATTGGGGAAAGTATCGTGATGCCTTAACTGAGCTTACTCTCTCTAAGTTTACTCAACAGTCCATCCTGGAAGCCTCCTGTGGAGCAGCTGGCTTTCCGTGCTTTGCACACAGCCTGGAGAGATCGTGGGGAAGGATCTGTGGTCTTAAGGCTCAGTGCCAAAAGGCCTCTAGAAACCCATAAAGGCAATGAGCCTTTACCCTTATTTCTAAGGACTGTTCTCTTGGCCCTTTACCAAAGAAAAGTCAAGTCCAAGGGACCATAAAAACCCAGAATGAAATACTGTGTAATGTGTCCTGTAACTCTAAATGACGGTATTGAGCTGGGGGATGATCAGTTCACAAATGATTAAGGAAGGACTAAAGTCTACCCAGTCCCCTGTGTTCACCCTGGACAACACATGACTGCCCTCTTTGCACAAGTAAAAAGCCCCTTAAAAACAGAGCATAAATTTCAGTACAAGCTGTATGACATATATTTTCACCAAGCCAGTATCACCCCAGGAATGTGGCTCCAGCGAAAGCAAGGAATGCCAAACTGCTTTGACAAGCCAACATTAACACCTGCGACCAGCTGAAAATCTATCAGCAGCTCTAACGGGTACTGACAAAATCTGAGGAATGGCAGATGCAGAGATCTTTCTCGGACTGTGTGCATGTTTAACCCTACTTTGCCTTCCCAAAACAGCATTCCTTTCCTGAATTGTTTAACTTACAGATCTTAATTAAAGCTGGCTCTGATGAGGGTTTTGGCTGAGAATGCAACAACGAGTGGGTGTCAAAATGCCACTGTCTGGCATGGTTTACCATCAGTCCCTGATATAAGAATTGATTTTGTAATAAAGACTTTATTTTCATGAGGTACAATGGCCAGATGACTAGTCCTTTAAAGCTTTGTTATTCTGTAGTCTAAGTCATCCAGAAATCTTCAATATTCTACAGCTATTGATTCACATAGCTTAGCCTCACAATAAATGACTTGAATCCACACAAGAAAATCCAGTAACTTGGTTCTGGGCATTAGCTGAAAGCCCATCTTGCACCTGAAAAGTACGAATTGCCAACGTTTGTAGCAGAAAAAGCCACTTACAGAGGAAAATTACACCAGTTTGCTCAAGTGTATTGAACTGTAAAAACATAGCTACCTAGAGAAAGATAAACGGAACAATATTCTCTATTAAAAAAACAACAAGAAAAAGAAAATTGCAATGCAACTAGGCACAAATCTATGAAATAGTACTGGGCAGTATTCACTATATTTCAATTTGCATAACCTCTCACTGGAAAACAGATCTTTGTTTCAAAGGCAGACTTCTTTATATTAGTTAAGAACAGTATTCTAAGCATGTTTGCCTTGACTTAGCAGTGAACTGGACAGCCTTCTTGGCAGACAAAACCCAACTAAGTACATGCTACAAAAAACCCTAAGGAACACTGTAACATGAAATTAAAAATTGGTTTTTAATTCACCTTCTTCTTGGCTGACCACTGCAATGAGAAGATTGGATTATAGGGACTAGAAGTCTGTCTGTCCAAGTAACTCCTATTGTGCCTCTTTGAGCCATCCTGAACACTGCTGTGTCCTTGTCCTCAATGGCAATTTGCAGTAACTGATGAACTGCACTAATATATATTCTAGGGACAGTTTTAAATACTGCTCTTCATTGTTACAAGAGTTGTCTTCATTCTTCAATACCATAAAAAGGTTGACTGGACTTGACTTACTCTGATTTTTTCTTCTTTGTAAACTTATCACATCTTCTTAGTTCTCTTTTCTCTTTATAGTATTGTGTTTTCTATTTCTCATTTAGTCTTTCCAATTTTCACCTAACACTGCTGTCCCTTTGTTTTGGCTCTTTTGGCTCTATTGGCACAGCTGAGTCAGCAGTGGTGAATGCAGAGCTACAATAATCTCAGTGAAGTCTCCTACCTCAGTCTAATACTGGTAGCACTGTAAGCCCAAGAATTGGTTTCCCCCAAGACAGAGAGATCTACTAAAATAAAGACACAGAGTTCACAACATTTGCCTTGACTTTTGAACCTTACAGAGCTACTCTAGTCAGTTTTTCTGCATGGTCACAAGATGACCATCAACCCCTATTGCATGAAACAGGCAGGGCTCCCAAACAGTAACTTCGCTGGGGAATGCAAACCATGAGCACGGCAACATAACCTGCTTTAATGCAGCTCTTGGCATTCACCTGCTGTTGTATCAGCAACAGCATGGGAGTTCAATTCCAGCTTTGTCAGTACGATACAGCGAAGCACAGCACAACCCTGTCTGCTTTCCTTAGACCAAACAAGGACAGAACATCCTCATCCACAAAAAGGATACAGCAGCTGTTACCAAGTTGGTTAGAAGCACAGTTACCTAGCACTTCTGAAAATGCTGGGTAACCACTTTTAAAAACCCTGATCTGCTAATTTCAGTCTCAAACCACATGAAAACCCATATATATAAACACAGGCTTTTTATTTTCTGTATAGTTAGCAATTTTTTAGGCAAATATATATGCCTTGGATGACATATTTCAATGTGGCCTTCTGGTTAACTGCATGGAGTCAAATTCAGGAATAAACTGATGTGTCTCTTACTTAAATTCCAACTGGGCAGTAAGTTGTAAATGGTCTTCAGTCCAGTCTGGGCAACTGCAGACTCCTTCCCAATGGCAACCACGCACATCAACAGCCCTCTTTGCTATATGACACGTCTCTGCTCACTTCCAGAGAAGGGTCATGAACAAGTCTGCCCTTTCTCCTTTTAACCATGCCTCAAGAACATTTGTGACACACAAAAATGACAGAGTACGGGGAGATCTATGCTACTGCTGCCTGTGTGCAACCAGTTCTATAAATATTAAGCTGAACTTGAAATCTTCAGCTTTCAGATTCACAAGACATCTTTCCTGGCAAGTAAGAAAATATTTTTTAAAAAAAGCTTACCTTACAGTGTGCAACCACATCAGAAACTTTTCAGTGAATGAATCAAAAGCAGTAGCCTTGCACAACTGCCATGCTGACCTTGTCATTTTTATGTCTCCAAAATATTTAAATAAAATGGTATCATGAATTTGGTGCAACTGTTCCGATCAACTTTCTGTCATTAAGAAATGGTTCACTGATCATTTACTGTTTGTCACAAAGGAACTGCTCCTTAATAAAAAGGATATGGATAAAACTGTTTTAAAAATATAAGACATGAGATTTTTTTTTTTAAATAAAAGATACAAACATTCACACCACATAATGAAGTCAACCAGTAACTTTCGGTGTAGCTTTTCCTTTATTTTTAGGCTATTCCCCAAAAAACTGTTTATGTTTGTCAACAGCCCATACTTTGGAGGAAAAAACAGGTCTCTGGACCATCTGGACTGGAGACATTAATCCAGCCAACACCTCCTATTTACTAATGACCCAATGGCAATATTTTCTCCTGTGATTCTTAGTAGGTCTTATTTTCTGTCCTTGCCACAGTTTTCTCAGCTATATTATGAAACCTATGGTACCTCGTACTGCCACAGACATGCTGTGATGTCATGTTTTGTGAAGTCCACTGACATCCTAAGAAAAGAAATACTATAGCAACAGCAAATATTAACAGCAGTTTATGTATCTAAAAGGACACACAAAGTGAAGCAGCACACATAAGGAGTTCTTTGCAATCAAAGAATTAATCTGATCCTACTGAAATGCTAAGAGCTTTGCAAGCGACTTTAGCACAGCCAATTAACCTCAGCTACTCATAAGGTCCCATTAAAGGAAGTGCAAAGATCCTTCAAACATTTAACTCAATGTTCATGGGAAGTGTGGAGCACTGTAACAATTCCCTCTGGCTTCTGGGTTCAGAAATCCCACCGACCAGACTGGTACCTCTCTTCAGTAATGGCCCTGTTTTCACCGTCACCTCACAACAATGAGATTGCAAGGACTGGTCCTGGGGAGCATAGCTTCTGAAAGCACAGGTGATCCACACTTTGCTGGTGCTTACAGATGTTAATGTCAGATAAGGCTGTCACTAAAAGACACAGGGTCTCGTATGGTAGATTAAAATTATTAGCTTTGGGGCTTCAATAGTCTTGAGGGTGCCCTGTTTACATGAAAACACAGGGCTGAAAACAAGAGTGCAGTTCTTGATTTTTAAGTGTCTAGAAGCACCAAGAAGGATTAGAGCCCATTTCTAGTGGGTATAATACAAGCATTAAAAAAAAGGAGCTTCTGCTCCCATTCAAGGTGGCACTGACAACAGCAAAAGGATGCACAGAAATGGAAAAGAGCCAGAATGACAAAGGACAATTACAGAAACACGAGGCTGCATGTATTAACCATGTGTATTTATAGACTTATTTCAAGCAAACATAATTACCAGCTCACCAGCACACCATCTGCCTCACCTGTACCATTTGCTTTTGCATTATCCTTCCTAAACTTTTGAGATATACCTCTTTTCAGAGGGAACTGAGCTGAGAAATGTACCTGTCAAAACTAATTGATTAGACAGAACAGGAAATGAGCATTCAAGTACCACCCAGGCATAAAGGGAAAAATCCATTCAATACGATAGGTAACATCTTCCTTTTTCATCATGCTTCAGTTATATGCCCAGAAAGAAAATGTGACAGTCTAGACTTCCACGAACGTACTACTTATAAGCTGTCCTTAAAAAAGCCAATATTCACACATACAGAAAATATTATTGTTGTTGGACTGTCAAGGCTGAAGAAAGCAGATTGGAGAGACAACTGCTACCCTTACTGATGACCCGTTAGAATTAGCATAGCCCCAAAGGGAAAACTAGAAAAACAGGTGAAGTCTTCCATTTTATTTTCAAAGAAAGGAATAACATATTTTTGATTCTTTCAACTACTAATTCTCAGCAGTCACTATAATATTACTTGTGATTACTTCAGCTCTTATTACGATTCAAGAGCTTAAAATCTAGGACACAGAATAGGAGCCAAAAAGATTTTTTTAATCAATCAAAATGCCTATAAAATGCAAAAAAAAACCCCAAAGCACACACACACAAGTCAATTGGTATTCCTTCTCAGTTTTGCAACACTATTAATTTATAGTAGTCATCCAACATACTTGGGCATTTTAATAAAGGGCTGCTTTACAATCAGATTCAAATTCGAGATACGCTGAACAGGCTACGGAGCCCTAACAGAGAAGGAAGACGAGGGTGGTAAGAGGTAAGAGAGGACAAGGCTGGAAAGATAGCTTATGCGTCTGCACAGAGAAATGGGACAAGGTGGGTTCATTTGAGATGCTAAAGACTGGTTATATTTCCACACTGTGAAAAAGTTTGAGAAACCCACCTGAAACCAGACAGCACCATCGCTGTCTGTCTTCAGGCACTGTATGCTAATGAAATAGATGTGCAACTTCTCATGCAGCAAAAATGCTGGCTGCCTTCTTGTGCTTTATTACTCAAGCTTACCAGGAATACCAGCCTGATTCAGTACTAGATCCTTTTCCAGGCACCCTGGTAGTTACTTTATTTAGATAGTACCTCCACAAAATATCAGAACAGCCATCCCCTTCCTAGGCTTCCAAGTGTCTGCCATGCCAAGACCTCCTGATGCCAGATACAGACTGGAAAGCTGCCTTCCTCTATAGCCTGCAGAATTAATAAGTGATCACTGACTGCAATATCATGCAACCTTGCCCTAAACAATGCTTTGGTTCTCCCTGCCCAATTAGTCCTTGCCTTCCTTACCAATACAGCCAAAGAAAACTCCTTACTGATCATAAATTCAAAATTATCTGGGTGTTAAATACGTCATCTCATGCATATCAAGAGTCAATCTGTATTCCTTCTCAGTTTTGTAACACTATTAATTTATAGTAGTCATCCAAGATACTTGGGCATTTTAATAAAGAGCTGCTTTACAATCAGATCCAAATTCCAGATGGATGCACCAGCTCTGGTCATGTTTCAAATGAATGCTAAGACTGCTTGCTATTCCACTACTAATTCCCCAACTGCCCAAGTTGCCGTTTCAGTAGTGTGGATTTAGAAAAATATATAATTATTGATAGCTCTGGATGCCTGTGTTAAAATCACATTGCAGGACTGCAATAAAAACAGTTCACTCAAGACCTAAGGATGAGATCAAGAAAGTGAACGTCAAATATGCAGATATCTATGGGAAAGGAAGACTTAACTGTTAATGTTATTCAGTTGCACCCAAAAGTGACTTAAAGCAAATCAAACCCCAAACTGTTCAGTGTGAGGGTTTGATTGGGAGACCCTGGGTCTACTCTCAGCTCTGCTGCCTACTTGTTAAACTTGGTCAATACCCTTAAGCATACATTCTCAAATGTAAGTATGTTTGTATCTAGGCATTTAAGCTTGAAAACTCTGGTTTTCATTTCTGTGCATCTCCAATTCCTGCAACAACACCATGGGAGAAATTAGTTACCTACTGCAAAGGGATGAGTTAAAACTAATTCTTATGAACCTAACTGTTCCTCGCTTTGATGAGTCCTTTCAATATTACCTAACCAACAGAATTGGGATGAACAGCGTCATGTTAAATTATTGTTTTCAGTTAGGGTATGAACAATCTTGATTTAAGTTCCTTGGTTTTCTTAGAAAACAAGTGTTTCAAACCAAGTGCTTTTGTAAGTGACTCCTGATGCCAGCATCTTGCTATTTAAGTATGAAATAAGTAGAAAGTATCAGAGAAGGACACAATTCCTTCTTCCCACCTAAGCTGCATTTTACAAGCTACCTTTTGAAAAGCACTCAGTGAGCTACTGCCAATAAAACACACCTCCACTAAGACTTCTTGCTGTGGCAGGGGTGTTGGAACTAGATGATTTTTAAGGTCCCTTCCAACTCCAACCGTTCTATGATTCTACGGTGGCTGCACCACACTTGCGTAAGAGGGAATGTTCCTCTTTCTAATGGTGCTGTGGCATCAAGAGACTGCAAGTCCCCCCACGTCCTGGTCAATGTCAGTAACACCAGCTCAACTTTGCAGGGATCAGAGTACACTGGAACTTTGAGCTTGGTGAGCTACAGCTGTAGACAGGTACATGTGGCCAGCCCTGAGCACGCATAGCAAAGACAGGTCAACCCCGCCTAGGAGGAGTTATGATCTTCACATTCCAGATGGCAAACACATACCTGATACAGAAGGGGCAAAAAGCTGTGTAATCTTAATTCATAGTCAGTAGTTAAAGATAATAATATGGTTCCACAGGGAAAAAAAATGAGCACGTTTTCAGATGTTTGCAAAGACTAGAGAAGAAAACCACAGGGCAAAATGATCATGTCTTCCACTCCTCTTCGAAGAAATACAGTCAGTGTATGCGCTGCATTACTGTTTCCTCTCAGTCAATGTTCTGTTTCAGTTGCCCTTGGAGTTCTGCTTCATAATTTTATTTTTTATGATGTCACCTTCGAAGCTTGAGATTGAGATGTAACCTAATAATTTGATTCAAGTCTAATGTTTTAATGAGTTGGTTTCACTGTTACAAGTCCTCCATCATTAAGAGAAGCTACGAATCACTGAAGGTTTATTAATTACCAAAAACCACTCAAACTTTACAAAGACTGGTACAAGGAAAGTTTCCTGAACACATCCACTTTCACTCTCATAAAAATGACTTCTCATTCTTATCTCCAATACGACTTTACAAAAATGGCTGAATAAATAGAAAAATCTACTATTAAAGCAAAAGTAGATCATAACAATAAATGTGTGCTTAAAACCCAGCATACTTTTTATTGGTATAATTTTCTGACTTACATCTTCTGAGAGTGTTCAGAAGACACAGAAGCTAACTACTTCATATGAAGTGAAATTAAAAGCAGTCTGACATAACAGTGAATAACATAGGTGAAGACAGAGAACATCAAGCATCACCTGAATATCCAGGTGATATCCAATATACTTACATTCTTGCTCATTCATTTAGCATTTATAAAAATACTTCTCCAGAGATGTGTTTTATACAATTGGTTTTTTTACTGGAGAGAATAAACATAGCCTAATCAATAGAGAACGAGGAGCAATCCACAGGCAATGAAGAATACATTTTTAAAACAAGATCAGCTTGAATGTTTTAACGTTCAAATGCTGAAATAGGAGTATAAAGGCAATGGAAATTGCAGGTGCTCAGCATCTCTCTTAACAAGAAAACTGAAGCAAATTAAATAAATTTAAAAAAACTCAAAATAACAGAGGTGGATTTTGGAAATCTGGAACCAAACAGGTTGCCTGATAATAATAAATCAGACTCTTAATGTCTGCATTGAAAGATAATGATTTGCTTACTGTTTCTCAATGCTCAGTTACAGTCTTAGAAGCATACCCAGAGTTTTTTAATTATTTTTTTTTAATCTTCTTCAGTGGAACAGCAATTCAGTTAAGGCATTAAAACACTGATGTAAGAAGGGTCAGGGACATTTTAACATTATTGTACTTGTGTATTTTACTACTTGAGAGTTCAGGAATGTCTTTTCTACTTTAAACATTTGCTATCTCTTTCTTACTTTTATGAGGTTAATTGTAGAGGAATCTTTGTGGCATGCCATGTAGGAAAGGCAGGGAAAAAAGTCTGTCCTCAGGGCAGTATAAACGTGGTAGGAAAAATACTAACATTAATTAAAATATCAGAGACCAGGTAATTTAAAACATCCAGTTCAGCCCAGGATTTTCTACCACTTGATTAAAAAGGAAATGCTCCCAGCTTTAGTCTATTATTAATTTTTCTTTCCCAATTCTTGAGGGTAGAGAAGACAGAAAGCAGAATAATGTAGAAAAGAAAAAGTCTAGGCTAGACAAATCCCTTAAGGCAAAGGTATAAATTTTCAAGTTCAAGGTACTAAACCCACAAAATGACACAGCCAAATTCTGCCCTCAAACGCAAACAGCAAACATAGCATTTTAATGAGAAATAGATGGATCTACGTGAATCAAGTTCAAAACCTGCAAGTCCTCAAGAGCAAATATTGACCCACATATTTTCTTACTTTCACATGGCTGTCTCCAAGGCACATTTGCACAAGCAATGGGGTAAGCACATCTTACCAAGCTACCACCTGTCAGCCTCACAGTAACTGAGTGTGCATGCTGAAGCCTGTCCCAGATGCAAAGTAAAACAGGTTAATTTACATCACGTGCACTGCATTAATTTGCTTTACTCTGCAAGCAAGAAAGGCAGGAGCCTGCATGCAGTCAGTTATCTCATCTCAGCCAACTGGCTGTAACTTTATATGATGTGCAAACTCTATTGCTTGTAATCAGGCAATCATATTCCTACTCTGTAACAGGATGAAAGATGAACAAAAGCTTGAATGCTTAGAGCATCAGCTGTCTGAAACTGCAGGCAACAGCACTACTGAAATCCACCGTCACTTTTGGTTGTGGTACAGCAGAAAAGCATGATCACTGTGCAGTAGGTGTCAGAAAGCAATCTTAAAAATAAACTCAGATATCCATGGATATCCAACATAGAAAGGGCAAGCAAAGATAACAAACTTTAAACCCCTTATCAAACACACTGAAGTGCAATATTACAGCATTGTATTCCTATATGAGGAAGGGAGTATGAGACAGACATTTCGATTTCTGCAGTTCGGTGAAAGATGTTTCTCCAAGGAAAATAACACTGTAGTAGCACTAGATTTTCATTTTCTCAGTGAGTTTAGTCCCTGAATATCCTTTTGAATGATTTTGGTTTTTTTTTGAAAGCTCAGGTGCTTGTAAAAAAATGAAATGCCAAACTGGACTCTGTTGTTTGGAAACGAATGTTGTTAATGCCGGCACTGCATGTTTCCATAAACTAGTTTCATCACACAAACGGTAAGATTTTTTGCCCACAGAATACTATAACAAGTTAGCTTACAAGCATTTATATGCATCTTTGAATACTACACGTTACCGCAGATTTGGCTAAGACATATGGCTAGGCCCATACACATGCACAAGGCCTTTGAAGTGTACAACTACACTACCAAAAGAGGGGTTAAACCTAGCATTGCCCAAACCTTCTCAAATGCACAAACTAAACCAAAGCAGTGCTAAAAGCCTTGATGGCCAGCTGGATCTGTGATCTGCCTTGACACACAACAGAAGCAGCTTGTAGTTGATGTGAAACATAATGCTCCCCCTTTTGCCCAGGGTGAGCAAATAACGAGACACCTTTGCCTGCTCTCTTAGTGCTCTGAGCTCAGCCAGGACACAGAAGATATTTTAAAGCATTAAGACTGAAGCACAATATATCAACCACTACTAATAAAATTAAGGTGTCTGCTTCTTGCAACACAGTTCCTTGATTCTCTTAATTTTTTTCCCTGTTGGTCCAAGTCCTCTTGTTTCCACTACTCTGTCTCTGCTGAACATGACACTGACCTCTGCTCCCCACATCCTATCACACCTATGAGAGTTGGACTAGCCTGTCACAGCTGAAGCAGACAGGAATTAGTTATTCTGCTTTTACCAGCAAAATCCTTTTACTGCAATAAATTGCTCAGGATTTCAGGAAACAAGTCTTTGATTACTTTTTTTTTAAATTTCTGTGAGCATAGTTTAATCCAGCTGTGCTGTACTTCTTGAAACACACCGTGAAAATGTGAATAGGGTGCAACTGAAGGCTGATTAAGTCTACACTGGGTGGTTGGTTCCTTTGAAGGAGGATCTAATGCATGTCACAGTTTAACCCTCCTTGGGTCTTAAGAACATATAAGAAATACACCTCCCAATCCCCACTTTGCAAACTCTCTGAGGCAGGTTAAGACAAGTTACTTACCCTTCTGCCCAGCTCTATTCTGACATATAAATGCTCTCATATGGTTTTATAGTAGTTTGTGCAATGTTATTTCTCAGCCTACTTTCAATGCTATTTAAGAGAGGCTTGTGGAACGCTGGATGAGAAACATATATCAGTGAATTGGTACCTGACTTTTTTTTTTCCCCTCCAGTAAGATGATGTCATAGAATCACAGAATCATCGAATTGTCGAGGTTGGAAGGGACCTTTAAGATCATCAAGTCCAACCATTAACCTACCACTGCCAAAACCACCACTAAACCATGTCCCTCAGCACCACGTCTACCTGTCTTTTAAATACCTCCAGGGATGGTGACTCCACCACTTCCCTGGGCAGCCTGTTCCAATGCTTGACAACCCATTCTGTAGAACTTTTTCCTAATATCCAATCTAAACCTACCCTGGCATAACTTGAACCCATTTCCTCTCATCCTATCACTTGTCACTAGGGGGAAGAGGCCAGCCCCCACCTCTCTACAACTTCCTTTCAGGTAGTTGTAGAGAGCGATAAGGTCTCCCCTGAGCCTTCTTTCCTCCAGGCTAAACAAACCCAGTTCCTCAGCCGCTCCTCATAAGACTTGTGCTCTAGATCCCTCACCAGCTTTGCTGCCCTTCTCTGGACATGCTCCAGCACCTCAGTCTTTCTTGTAGTGAGGGGCCCAAAACTGAACACAGGACTCAAGGTGCGGCCTCACCAGTGCCAAGTACAGGGGTACAACCTCTTCCCTAGTCCTGCTCACCACACCATTGCTGATACAAGCCAGGATGCTGTTGGCCTTCTTGGCCACCTGGGCACACTGCTGGCTCATATTCAGATGGCTACTGACCAACACCCCCACGTCCTTCTCCGCCCGGCAGCTTTCCAGCCACTCTTCCCCAAGCCTGTATCATTGCATGGGGTTGTTACAACCTAGGTGCAGGACCCGGCACTTGGCCTTGTTGAACCTGATACCATTGGCCTCAGCCCATCAATCCAGCCTGTCCAGATCCCTCTGTACAGCCTTCCTACCCTCAAGCAGGTCGACATGCCTGACTAACTTAGTATTGTCTGCAAACTTACTGAGGGTGCACTCGATCCCCTTGTCCAGGTCATTGATAAAGATATTAAAGAGAACTGGCCCCAGTACTGAGCCCTGGGGAACAACACTTGTGACCGGCCACCGACTGGATTTAACTCCATTCACCACCACTCTCTGGGCACGGCCATCCAGCCAGTTTTTTACCCAGCAAAGAGTACATCCATCCAAGCCATGAGCAGCCGGTTTCTCCAGGAGAATGCTGTGGGAAACAGGGTCAAAGGCTTTACTGAAGTCCAGGTAAACAACATCCACAGCTTTTCCCTCATCCACTAAGCGGGTCACCTTGTCATAGAAGGACATCAGGTTTGTCAAGCAGGACCTGCCTTTCATGAACCCATGCTGACTGGGCCTGATCATCTGGTTGTTCTGCATGTGCCACGTAATGGCACTCAGGATGATCTGCTCCATAACCTTCCCAGGCACTGAGGTCAGACTGACAGGCCTGTAGTTCCCTGGACCCTCCTTCCAGCCCTTCTTGTGGATGGGTGTCACATTTGCTAACCTCCAGTCAACTGGGACCTCCCCGGTTAGCCAGGACTGCTGATAAATTACATGTGGAATACAAAAGGAGGGAGAGGGGAAAATTAGTCACTTAAAACATGAGAGCGCTATATACCGAGTCTTGAAAAAGGATGCATGATTGTAACTACAGATTAACTACACTCTTAAAGGTACCGAGGCCTTTTATCTTGTTGACACTGAGTAGAAAGAAACCCTTAGGCTAAAACAAACAAAAAACCCAGAGGGGGGTGTGTGTGTGTGTGTGTGAAGAAATTAGCAAGAACTGTTGCCACAGAATGTTTCCAAAGCCAAAAGTTACTGCTATTTTTTTTTATTTAAGAAAAGGATACCCTCCTTCCTCAACAGGCTATCAAAACAGAAATTACCTATAAAATCCAGTTCCACAGCTCTGTTTGGCACACGTATGAACTGACAAGCACAACCAGCAATCCTTACTGTGTCTGGGTCACGACACAACCTGTACCAGCTGTGCATTAAAAATAAGGGTGTGAGCTACCTCTGAACACTGAGAATTTAAGAAATGCAACCTTCAGTCCCTTAAAATCCCTTGAAATTCCCCGGAGGTCAAAGTACTTTTAAAGGCCTTGTTGCTAATGTACCAAAGCACATTTTGGAGTTCAGGAACTTGAAAACTCAGTTCAAGAAATACACATGAAAAATGGAATTTAAACCTAAATGAAGCAAGACCACATTCCTAACTTTCCTCAAGTATATTCCTTTGAAGACCATAGATACTTGTGTTGCTTCTTTCCTCCTTAAAATAGCTGGCAGCTTTTTAAACAGATTCATTCCACCAGAGTTATTTCTGTTCTAGAGTACTACTAAATTTAACTGACAATGGGGAAATCTGTTGTTAATGGATGTTTTACATATTTAACAAAAGCCCGTGTTTATTGCTATGTGTGTGGCCTTTTTTTTTTAGCTTGATTTTCATTATACAACTGCATAGTCAGTGCTTATAAATCACTGACCAAAGCCTTTCAACGTGCAAATATTTTATACCCATTATGAATGACCTGGCCTTTCAACATGCAAGTATTTTATACCCATTATGAAAGAGCTGGCATTTCTGGAAGCTCAACGCTGCTTTTTTTTTTTGGGGGGGGGG